>KN824911.1:0-53091 GCA_000827395.1 Paxillus rubicundulus Ve08.2h10 | reverse complement strand
GGGAATGTTGTGTCATACGTGGTGGCTTGGGGATGTGGGATTCATATGGCAAGAAAGCAGGGGGGTTGTGAATGTCACAACATATATTGGGCTCCATTACATGGCACCAAAGGCACCCTTCTGTGTTGTCGCTGTTGCACTCACAGTGGTCTGAGTCTGAGGAGAGAAGTTGAGCATTCAGCCACAGTGCCATGAGAATTTCCCACCAGCTGCAGCATTATCAAAGCAAACATCAAAGACCCTCCTCCAACACATCAAACCTGAACAGTTTTCAGCATTGATTAGGAAGTCAATACCAGCATCCAAATCTTTCTTTTGCTGCTTCCTGGATTGTGCTGTTTGGTTTGTAGATGCCCTCCTTTCACTGCCATCACTTCCAACAACACATCAACTCGTAAAGTGCTTGGAGTGTTTTGCTGGCTCTCTAGTATGTTTGCAACAACCATCTCATCATCATCTCCATCTGATTCCTTATCAGACAAAGGGTTTCTAGCACCACTTGTTTGGGATTCTGGGCAGCTTCTGAAAGTGGTGTCTTCATTTGATGAAGATATCACTGCACACTTGTGAGGGCATAATGAGCCAGGTAATTTGGCATCCTTTGCTGTTCATTTATGTGTTTCCACTTTCCTCACCTTTCTAGCCGCTTTTACAGTTTTCTTGTCATTGAAGTACTCCTTCTCAGCAAATAACAGTGCTACACCAGTGAGTGCTTTTTCCCGTGCTGCCACAGAGTAGCTACTTTACAGGTCACTCTCCATTGGACCACCAGGGAGATATCCAGCATGTCCATACCCTGTAAATGTTGATGAATGCTTCATATAAAAGGAACTCAGGTAATGCTTACCATCCCAAAGGAGGTTGTCATTAAAAGCCCCCAATTTTCACCACTGACCAAATTGTCCAGCTCCATCTGCTTGTATTCTGTAGACATGTCGGCATTAAACCATTTGACCTTGTCCCTCAGCTCATGAGAGAGGCATCAGCATATGAAGCATGCTGCACTGATGGAGTCTGCTATATTGTTGAAGAAGATCAGGAACTTTGGTGGATGGGGATTGCCGAGTTTGAATCCTGCAGGAATTAAAAATGCAAGGTCAGCAAAACTGTTCAATGCATACTTAATTTTTTTAACCCCAATCTTGATGTTGGGGCGATCACTTGAGTGGCACACCATGACCATCTTGTCAGCATGCATGTGGAGAAGGCAAGTCATGTCACCAATGGTACTCTTCATGAGTGTTGTGGATGGTAACCAGTAATGGCCTGGTAGATGGCAGCACACAGCATAGTCAACCAAGCTCTCTATATTCTGGCCAAAATTCCCCCCAATTGGTAAGGCAGTGTGCCTCATCAATCACAATGTTGATGATCCATGAGGCAAATAGTGGATTCTTCAGCAACTTCTTGAACTCCCCATCCAGCTTCATGACCTGCTCTGGGCTGATTATGACCACTCTATAATGAAAGGTGCTGATGGCCTTGTTGTTTCTCACAGGTAAGTATAATTCCAATAATACCAGGACAGATGGCTTACATGAAAGTTTGCAGGGGTTGCCATTTCTGACAGCCCTGGCCAGCAACTCCACATTCTGCTTGCCAAGCAAATTCAATGGCATCACTACTATCTGAATCCCCTCTGGTCAAAACAAAAGGGGTATCCAGAACATGAGTGTTTTTCCCATTCCAGTGTTAGCCATGCACAGGACATCTTTTTCTCTCTTCAGGATTGCCTCCACCACTTTCAGCTGCCCAAGACATGGCCACATACCAAAGACCTCCTGGGTACACATTTGGAGATCAGATAATGTGGGGATTAGTGGGGTGTGAGGTGACTGATTAGGAGACAATGACATCACCATGCATCCAGCACATGCTATGTGTGAGCCAAGGGCAGTAAAGGTGCCAGCTAGGTATACTACTGCCCCTAAGTCAAAATATATAACCCTAATTTTGGTTTATGTGTTTTTTTTCAACATCCACTGGTTCAACCACTGTGGCTGATGTTGTTTACAAACATTTTCTTGCAGCCATCACTGTGAGTTTGAGGGGATTAAGGTTGTTCTGGGTTTAAATTTGTTCTGGATTTGGAAGGAGATCATGTGCACTCTAAAATTAACACTACCTCACTCCCTCACACATCGCCCCTCACAACGAACAGCGGTGGTGTGGGAGCCTGCCAACCCACAGTATCTGTACAGACTCAGTTCTTAGGCCAAGATTTGGTAATCCATCCTTATATTTTTAATTTTCTCACCCTGAAAATGCAAAACAATAGAATTTGATTGATATTTTATATAATAGGGTAGTTCAATGTTGAAAACAACCACGGTTTTGACATGGTTTTGAGCGTGGTTTTGGAAATGGTTTTTGAGACATGTCATATTCCATGCCGTGCAAGTCAACTCTGCTTCTCCACCTTCCCATTTCTCCACATTTCCACCTTCTCCTTAACATTTCTGTTCCTGTGCCTTGATTCCTTATCATTCACATCTTTGACAGATGTTTGACATATCTAATGTTCCCACCTTCCGATTAATCTGATTTCTGACATTTCCCGACTTAATCCTATCTCTTTGACATCTCTGACTCACATCCCGCTTCACACCGGCGCTCCAGTGCCCTCCGTGTTTACTTGTCCCGTAGTATATAAACCCCTCTTGTATTCTGTATTCCTCAGTTCGAATATCGACTTTGGTCACTCCTCCTCTCTGCCCAACTTAAGTCCCTCGCTCAACACTTGAAGCCAGCCTTCTTGTTGTCACTCTGACCCTCCGACCTCTGACCTCCAATAACTCATCTTACTACTCCATACCGCTGTCACTCCACTCCTCATCTCCACCCTTTGTAAATATCGGACTGAACTTGGACAAGGGCACAACATATAAGTTGAGGCCAATGTCCGCTTCCGCCTCCGACAACTCTGGACAGCCCGGAGGACCTTAGCATCTTAACAAGACCAAACCCCAAAGCTGCTTCTGCCAACCAGCTTGCAGCAGCCACATCTGAGTTTGAAACTTGCTAGTGTTGCACCATCGCCCATCAGGTTGTTCACTGGGATTGTCAAACGGTCAGCTGGAAGTCATAAGGCTCCTTCTTCTCATCACTCTTCTCGTCATGGCCAAGGCATCAGGTCGTGCCACCAAAATGTCCACGAAGTCCCCTGTTCCTGTGCATGGCTTGAAGAAGACTGCTAAATCTAACAAGGAAAACCCTAAGGCTGGTGGTGACACAAAGAAATCCCATGCCATGACAGTACAGTAAGCACAGATGGGACGTCTTTCTGTGCCCAGTTACTAATAAGTACCTAGCTGGGCTAAACCCGAGAACTACCATATGACAGACTCACTGTTGACTCTTATTGAGGACTCCATCACTTGGAAAGGTGCCCTAGGGTTCAACAAGGGTGCTGAGATCAATCCGACACCAACCAGCAAGGGTAAGAGTGTTGTCCAGCATTGCACTGACATTGCTGTTGCATTTTTTGCCACCAATGATGCAAACTCAGAGTGGACACCTTGTGACATTCCATTGCTGAAGGTTGTGATCAAAAACCGAATTAATAGGTGAGTGACTTGTAATGTCGTAGTCTGTGCATGTGCTCTAACCATGGGGGAACACACCTCAGCCTCAGGACTACGTACCAGGCTTTTCACAAGGAGCTGGGAGAAACTGGACATGGTTTGATTGTGGCATGGCATAAGGAGGGGCTCTATGAAGGCAGTCCAGCAGCCAATGTATACAGTACATCTTGCAGTTTCATGTGGTCTAGTTATGTTTGCTGATGACTTGTACTGCTCAGAGGACATTCAGAAGAAATTCCCCTGGTACCATCATATGGATGAATTGATGGGTAGCAGTCCTGCCTATAATTGCAGCACTGTCACCAACAGTCAATCAGCACTTGATTTGACTGTCCTAGGTGGCAATGACACAGACCATGAGGTAAGGTTCTTGTTCGTTATTTCACCATACCCATTTGATTATTTGGTACCAGGATGATGTTTCCCACCATAGTATTTCAACTCCCTTGGAGGATGAGGGTGTCAGTGTATTGTCTTGGCCTCTGTCTCCACAGGCAAACATGCCTGCAGACAAGGACATCATGGACCTTGTCTCGCCCCAGAAACTCAAGTTGGTTGTCCCCTTGAAGCATAGTGCTGACCCCCCTGCAGTACCACAGTCCATCAAAAAGCGTAAGACTCCGCAGGACCTGGTCAAGGAGGTTGTGGATGTGGAACGTCAGGCTCATCTCATCATGAATGAGATGAATGCCAAACAGCATATTGAACATGAGCAGATCAAGTGCCACTCTGCTTATGAGACTGCTGTCACTGTAGAGTGCATGCACCTCAAGGTTCAGGAAGAGCAGGTGGCTGTGCAAAGGGCACATGACCTTGTCATGATTGAGAAGCAAATTGTGCTTGCTCGCATCCAAGCAGGATTTCATGATTTTGGTTCTATTGATCCTCAACTTCATGGTTAGTTACCTACATATATCATCTTGACCCACTTTCTAATTTTATCATTTCTTTGATCCAATATTCCTGACCTTCCTTTCAAGTCTATTGACCATATAGATACCTAAACAAACCCAAATTTAGCTCCTCTCACTTAATCTTTCCTTCATATAATTCCACATTCCTTGCTTGTTCCCTCACCCTCTCTTCCTCACCAGCTTGTTGCTCCCTAAGGGCAAGTAGTTCAGCATTGTGTACTCGTTCCTCTTCCATAATTTCCATCCCCTTTCAAAAAAAGTTATCTCTTGAAATATTGATCCCCTTCTGATGTCCAAGTGTGAATGAGTGCAGGTGAATGCAAGTGATAATCCACAGGCAAGCATATTGTGTGTGGACCTCACGATTTAGGCAGACACAAAGACCATACAAAGACTGCCATGTGCCCTTGAGATACCCAATGGCATGTTCTGATCGGATGCAAACCTTGGAGATATAGTAATTGTATGTTGCGTCCTCCTCAGTATCCTTCTCAGGTCTGGATAAAGTGTCATGTGTCATGCTTCTGACTTTTCAGGAGAAAAACTTATGCTTTATATGGGGTTTGACACCAATTATGAAGAGGATATGCAGTATCTGCGAAGATCCACTCATCATCTCCTAGAAGTACAAGGTGTTCTTTGGAAATACAGGTTTCCACAAAGGCTGTCGAGTCATGTTGGCTGCCGGGTAGACAAACCAAATAGTCAATGATACATAGGTCATCAGGTGTTGACACAATCTGTATGAAGAACCTTTAATTATCTTAGTAGGACCACAAGGCACTAGCATTGCTCACCTGAACATTCATCAAATAGTTGGACTTGCGGTCATACCAGCTATTTCCATAGAAGCTGGGATGGGAGTAGAGAGGAACCAAAGTACCATCCACCATGACCCACCCATCTCACCAGGCAGGACAGGATTTATCCTTAACTCACTGCTTTGCCTCCTCCCTTTCTGCTCCAGTTGGCCAATATAGTGCTGCTCTCTGGAACTCCTCCCAACAGACTGCTGTCATGATACGATTTGTAACAAGCCATACCATCCCATATCCAATCCCAGCCCAGAGTGCAACCATAGTAGTGCTGATAGCATTACCATAATGGCCAAAGCGGTAGAGTGCAATGGCAAGCTGTGCATCCACTGGCATTTGGAGTACATTGGACTGGTTTCGAAACACAGGATCATCCTGTAGGGCAGCTAGAAGTACATCAAAACACTCTGGGGTCATCCGAACATGTGCCCGAAATATATCTGGGCAATCATGCTTCCACACCATTAGAAGCAGTCATAAATTCTCACCACTCTTGCTGATTGGGTGTTGGTCAGCTAGATATCTGCGAGAATAGAGTGATCCAAGCATTTGGAGCATGGAGTCACTTGCAGTGGGCAGCTTGCCATCTGAGTCTGAGCTTGTTGAACTGTCAGAGTTCAGTTGGTCATCAGAGCCTGAGCTGGATGAAGTTGGGGGATCAGCTAGATCCTGAGATTCAGAAGTGAGTGAAGCTAGGTAGGTGTGGAGGAGAACATTTGCAATCTGCTGCCGTTCAGGCTGAGTAGGCATGGGGTGATAAGATGTATATCTACTATCTCACACGGAGCACCGTTGTACAACTGTTATTTGAAACTCCGACGTGGCTCTGCGAAAACCTCAGCTGAAAACGACCCCGAAACCACACTGAAAGCAGGGTATGTCAATGGTGGAAGCTGTTTTCACGGATTCAGCGTGGTCCAAAACCATTTCCAAAACCATGCTCAAAACCACGTCAAAACCGTGGTTGTTTTCAACATTGAACTACCCTATTAATAATTGCCAGTTTGGTGTTTGGAACATGCTAGAGCCCGAATGGACTCAAGGTCTATAGTGCTGTTCGAGCCGAGGCTCGAGCAAGCCAGGAAAATCGTTAACCTCTATGTGAAGCTCGATTGCACCGATTGCAGCACTGATCTGGTCACCCCCCGTGTGTTCGAAAGCTGCTAGCGAGCCGCTGCTGAGCACTAAATACTGAGTACTGAGTACTGAGTAGGAGTGCTCAACGGTTTATATGGTTGATCAAGACAGTGAATCCATGGAGCGCAGTCCGATACAACGTCGTGGTACTACTAATGGTACCCGCGAAACCATGAATCACGCGTGCGAAGACCCATCTGGAACGCCTGATCTCCTCTTCTTGACCTCCATATGTATTCCCGTTGCGCAACGTTATCAATTCACTATTAAAATTAATAAGCCATACCGGTAATGGGATTGAAGACTTGAAACACTTGGGTTGCGGCTGGAAGGCTTATTTATGATGCCATCATGAACAATTACAGTTCCAATAAGTTTGTCCATCATGGCATAGCATATGTAGCATAACATGGGGTGGCTGAAGAGTCGATGAAACATATGCCCTGGGATTATGTACAACATAGCGTCCTCCTCCCATACGTTGAGCCGTGCTTAGGCCGCTCGTTACGACACTTGTTGCAAGGATGAGGAACGATGTCCACGAAAGAACTCATTCTGCATGAAGCATTGTCAGAAGAGCTGGGATCAGACCAGGGACACGGTTAAGACCAACCTGACGGGAAGTCGCTCAGCACCCTCACAAGAAGCGCGATGGACGAGCGCGCTAAGGTCGGCTCCCCGCTGGGAGGCAGGACCTGGCGAAATTGGCTCATGCTCAGTATCGCAATGGAGTGAAGCATACGGCATGGCTTACCTATGTGACGACAATCCTCAGTTGGGGATTGTGGGTCCCAGAGAAAGAAGCTCCTTGTGTAACATGTTCTTTATAAGGACTTTGAAAAATTGCACCAGATCAGAAAGTGGAACGGATACCAAGATTCGAAGCTATCGATAAGGCGGAGAGTAGAAAGTCCGACCATCCTGTGTTGGGCGCCAAAATAGGGGTGGTTGCGTAAGGGAGTTTGCTTGGAAATGTAACAGAAATGGCGTATCATGATCTTGGGGTGCTGTTCCAGCAGGACGGACGACAGTCTGGCTCAATTGGCACTTGGGGAGATGGGAGACGCGTGTCCACTCAAGTCCATACACGAGTCTACGACACTACTCGACAAGAAATTTGAAAGGCAATACCGGAACACTGCTCGCTCATTGAACTGAACTGTGCAAATTTTTGGCAACTGAGAACACGTTGGCCAGTTGTGCCACAGGGTTGCTGCTTTAGGGCAGGTGAAATTACGGACAGCGACGAGATTGATCCATCTCATTCTATCAGCCGGAAGCCATCATCCATCGACACCCTCATCCTCGTCAAACGGAGGTGGGAAGAGAAGTTCAGTGGTTAGCTGGAAGCGGGAAGAGAAGAGGTCTGTTCATGGCGTTCTTCCCTCTCCTCCATCTCCGAACTTTAATGTGCACTCCAGAAGTTAGGCCCAGTCAGGATCTGTAGATATGGCGTACCAGTTTTCTCGGAAAGGGTGTTTCAAATGTGGAAATTGTGAGTGATCTTCCCTCCTGAAGGTATTGCTCGTGTTCAGTGTGAATGATGCAGTGGGCCATATTGCTGAGAACTGTTCATCGGAACAACGTCTCTGCTACAACTGCCGTCAGCCGGGACATGAGTCCTCGGCTTGTCCCTCGCCTCGTACCGTCGCAGCCAAGCAGTGCTATTCTTGCGGTGGGGTTGGACATATTCAAGCCGAGTGTCCCAACTTGAGGGTTCAGGGCGCAAGTCAGAAGTGCTACGTGAGTGCTAGTCAGCTCTGACTGCTCCCAACCTAAAAACCGCCGACTTGCACCCATAGAACTGCGGCCGGTTGGGGCACATAGCCCGACTTTGCCCCAGTGGAGCAACGGGTATTTCGGGCGCTGGATTCGCATCTCGTATGCCACCCCCTGGGCGCGCTCTGAATACATCGACCTTGCCGCCGGTCAAATGCTACCGCTGCGGCGGCCCAAACCATATGGCTAGGTGAGAGCCTCGCAGCAACGCAACAGGCTTCCGAGCATGTTGACGCCACACCTACTACAGGGACTGTCTTGCCCCAGACGGTATTTCCGGAGGACGTACCTCCGGAATCAAGACATGTTACAAGTGTGGACAAGAAGGACATGTAAGAGTCCCGCATCCCGCATCAGCATGCCACCAACTCACACCCTCACAGATCGCAAGGGACTGTACCGAAAATGCAGAATTTGTTGGATGAAGTTATCTCCGTTGCTCTTAACATACAGTACACCCGTCTTCATTCTATGGTTGAAAATGTCCAATAATATCGCTCTGGCAAAGCGCTGAATTACCAGAACCATCCTAACGCAAGTAAAATATGGGTATTCAACCCTGCAGCACACAGCCAACTGCGATGCCAGGAATCCTCTTCTTGATTTCGGTGTCACCATATTGAAATGATTTGCTCGATGACTCTCCAGTAAACCCCGATAAGCAGAGCCTCATGGCAGTTACACCTACGCGTCCCGATCACAACATGAATTCACGACACAGCCCGCTTCAACGTGAGGCCCATCAAGAGAGCTCGATGCGGCACCACCCTGCAGTTACCTGTGCCCTTGTTTTTGGCTGGCTACAATCCCTTGTACTCATCCAAGTTTCGCCGGGGTCTTGCACTGTGTCCTGTGGTGCCGTTCACTAGAGTTCACTTCATAATATCCGTCTGTAACATGTAACTCGCTCCCACCATCGACTCGACCAAATCTGGTCAATTTCTAATAATCATTTACGAGATCAACCTACACAGCAGGAAGCACATTGGAATTCCCAGTGTGCCGGATCCCGGATTGGCTGATGCATGTGTTCAAAATGTTCAAACAACGAGCTCTGCCTACTTCCTGTCGAGGCATGCGCAGATGCAGAACCTTCTTTACACTCCCCAGTCTCTCTTCGTTGGAACCAGAGCCGCAGACCTATCATGAGCGGAAAATCTTTCCGTGTGTTTCTATCCTTCCTGAAATTGGCATTGATTTCAAACGACCACGCAGATACCGGCCTAATGAGTTGTACCAAATCGTCGCAGATGTTGCATCGTACCCCGCTTTTGTGCCGTATTGTACCGCTTCGAGGATTCTCGAACGCAAGGCCTGTCAGGACGGAGTAACTGTCATGGACGTCGAACTTACAGTCGGTTTCCTTGCATTCAAGGAGAGCTACGTGAGTAAGGTCACATGCAAACCTTTTGAATCGGTCCACGTACGTGTAGTCTTCCTACCCGCACACCGTCTCGCAAGTTGTTGACGCGGATTTGATTTGGCCACAGGCAGTGGCTTCATCCTCAACTCCGCTGTTCAAAACCCTGACTACGGTCTGGCGCTTTCAACCCGCATCTTCTGACTCCCCTCACTTCTCCATGGGACCACCACGTCATGGTTGCGAACAGAGCTACAGGGGTATCACCTCCGGAACTTTTCCCGGCAGCGGACCAACGCTGGTAACCCTGGACCTTGCCTTCGCATTTGCGAATCCAGTGCATGCCACTATCTCCGCCACATTTTTCGGTCAAGTGTCTAAACTAATGGTGAAGGCTTTCGAAGAACGCTGTATTGCAATGTATGGACCCGGAACTGAGTAACGCTCTCAAGCGATGCGTAGATTGCTCTATCGGCCGTGACATGGAAAAAACGAGTCTCTGGTAGTAATCATCGCAGTGAGGATACGAGTACAAGCCTGAGTATGGCATCACAACGAATGAATTTCGCAAAGTAGATTCAAATTCGAACTCAACCTGCGTGGAGATTTGCCAAGTTCCCTAGTCATGGACCTTTGCTTGGCCTTGATGAACCCCGCGACAAAGGAATTGTGAGAGACTTTTGTTCGTTGCCAGGATCTTTCAGAAATTTATGGATGGGAGGCGCTGGATAGCTGTTCGCGCGGGAGGCGTGGTCTGGTCGGAGCCTCCATCTCCAAAAATTGTCCTTGGGAGCTTCTCCAACAAGCTCGGTCCGACCAGCGACTTTGGAGCGAACCGACAACTCCCTTTTTCCGTCCTCGATCATCGCTCCGCGCTTGATGTGAACTTTTTCAATTTCCTTCGCCTCCGCCATTTCTTCAAGGATGATCTTTTTCAGATACCTACAATTGTTACTCGCAAGCTCTGGGGTATGCATGGCTAAACCACGGACCTCATAGACCGGACTGGGTGCTCTCGGCGAGGAGGCTCCGGCATCGGCTTCTTTGGTCTACGGAGCCGGGCATGGTTGCCTAGGGCAGTGGTCTTGGGGGCCGGAGTGGGGGTGATAACGTCAGGGTATTCTTTGAATGCTCTCTCGTAGATTTCGTGCGCGTCGAGTCCGAGTTCTTTGATAGGAGCAGTCGCAAGAATGCTGCGCACGATCTGTCGTGCCTGTGGGGTGCTGTAATTGATCCAGTGTTTGAGAACATGCATCTTGAACTTGTCTTGCAGAATGCTCGAAAAGGCTGCGACTTGACGCCATCAAAATAAGTTCTACCAATTGTAAGACGCATCTCAGCACTCACCGGTGGACCGATGCCAACGCTCGGCGCTCAAACACCTTTGCTTTGGTCGGAGGAAGATACTTCCGATGTGAGTGGGGCTTTCAAAAAAACTTCTCAGACGCGTGTCAGGAACATGCTCACGGCGATCATCTTTCAGTGACTTGAACAACCGTCGAGCCGTATTTACAAGTTTGTTTGGGGGAGCTGCACGCCCGCTGGTTGAATTATACGGGTCTGTTTCCACTCTAGCCAGCGACATGCATCATATGTCTGTCTCCAAGGTCTTCAAGTTCGCACCGCATGTGGGAAACCGCGGTGTTACCAAGTTACCAAACCCAACTTAGTCACACGCACTCTTGTACGACACCAATGACCAGATGGTTTCGTGGGAGGGCAGTTTGTGGCCGAAACAAGGCCCAACGAGTGACTAGAGTAAACCCGTAGCAAGTTTTCTAATAAGCATTGAGCACCGCGAGTCAGTCGTATACCTGCGGCATCACTCATGTCAATTTTGCAAATAATTTGCTAGGAAAGGGCCCGGGGTCCTGCTAAAATCAGAAACAAAGTGGCGAAGGGGTGGCAGAGGTCCAACATTGGGCAGTGTATAACTTCATCGCCTGTTTCCGATTCGACCGTACAAAACAGTGCCTCAAGGCCTTTGTCAACCTCCAACGTTCAACTTCCATTTCCATTGCCCACAAATTCTTTGGGCCTAACTGAAAGGTTTTTCGACAGCTTTCTCTGCTGCTACTTCGCATTGTTCAGTACCATGTCTTCTACACGTCCTTCTCCGGAAAACGAGCCCTATGGCGATCCATTCGCTGATCGCCCGCGTCAAACTCATTTTCAAGAGCCTCCCCCACGGGCTTATGACAGTGCTGCCAACTCTCCATTCGAGAGCACCACCGCTTTACCCCGCGAGTTCGGTGGTGTACCCTATGCTGACGAAGACTACGCCGAAAAGCTTCCGCTAACTGGAGGAGAGAGTTACAATGCTGGTGGTTTTTATCCACCCGGGTAAGTCTCTCACAGGGCAGCACGCGTAAAAATATCTTTCTCGTGTGCCGTTTGATTGTTGACGAGTTGTTCTGACACATTCTATCCAGACCTGCTGACCCGTCAGCATATGGTGATCCCTACGCTCGCCCTACTTCGATCATGTCACAATCAATTAACGGTGTCGAAACGGCATGGAGGCGTCGTCAAACTATCAAACGCGGTGTTACCCGTAAAGTCAAGCTTACAAAGGGCAATTTCATTACGGAGTACCCAGTCCCTACCCCTGTCCACACCGCTATCGAGGCAAAATATGCGAGGACCAATACAACGGAATTTTCGTGAGTGAACCCCAGTTTGAACTCTTGAATAACTTCATCTAAAATTTGAACCAGCCACATGCGGTACAGTGCCGCTACATGTGATCCAGACGACTTCACTGAAGCTAATGGGTGGTCGCTTCGGACCAAGCTCTACAACCGTCAGACTGACCTTCTCATCGCTGTCACTTCCTATAACGAAGACAAGACCCTCTACGCTCGCACCCTCCATGGTGTCATGCTGAACATCCGTGACATCTGCAAGACGAAGCAGTCCAAGTACTGGAGGCGAGCTGCGGAGGAGGGTATGCCAGGCTGGCAAAGGATTACAGTTGCTCTTATTGTGGACGGTCTCGAACCCATGGACAAGAGCGTTCTTGATCTATTGGCCACCGTAGGTGTGTACCAAGATGGTGTCATGAAGAAGCAGGTGGATGGCAAGGACACTGTTGCCCACATTTTCGAGGTGCGTGTTGCGTCACATCAAAAGAAACATCCTGACAATTTGATCTCAGTACACCACCCAACTTTCGGTTGACCCAACTCCTCAATTGGTTCTCCCTCATGAAAATGATCCCAACAACCTGGTCCCGGTGCAGATCATTTTTGTCCTGAAAGCTAAAAACCAGAAGAAAATCAATTCTCACCGCTGGCTCTTCAACGCGATTGGAAGGATACTGAACGTACGAGACAACTGTGTTGACACGCGGTCATCTTCTGACTGTAGTCTTACAGCCCGAAATCTGTGTGCTCATCGATGCCGGAACGAAGCCTGGACACAAGTCTATTTACTACCTCTGGGAAGCCTTCTACAATGATGCCAATCTTGGTGGTTGCTGTGGTGAAATCCACGCTATGATTGAGGGAGGCAAGAAGCTTTTGAACCCCTTGGTTGCGGCTCAAAACTTCGAGTACAAAATGTCTAACATTCTTGGTGCGTTCCCCGATCTCTCCATATTCATGACACTCACCTTTCTGTAGATAAACCTCTGGAAAGCAGTTTCGGTTACGTATCTGTGCTCCCAGGTGCTTTCTCTGCGTACCGGTTTCGCGCAATTCTCGGGCGTCCTCTCGAACAATACTTCCACGGCGATCACTCACTCGCTGACCGTCTTGGTGCGAAGGGTATTTACGGCATGAACATCTTTACCAAGAACATGTTCTTGGCTGAGGATCGTATTTTGTGTTTCGAACTGGTTGCAAAAGCTGGTGACCGTTGGACCCTCACCTATGTCAAACCTTCGAAAGCCGAGACCGATGTCCCTGAGACTGCTGTCGAGTTGATTGGTCAACGTCGTCGTTGGTTGAACGGTTCGTTCGCTGCCTCAGTTGTGAGTCTTCAGGTTGATGACCGTGATCCGCGTGTTATTTACGCTGTTTCCGCAAGTACGCTCTGGTGAACTTCTTCCAGTTGTACCGTTCCGGTCATGGTATCATTAGGATGTTCTTCTTTCACGTTCAGGCTCTGGTATGTGGTAATTGCTCTACTCTTTTTTGCGTTGACTAACTGGTGTCAAGTACAATATCTTCTCGCTGGTTTTCTCGTGGTTCGCTTTGGCCAACATCTGGTTAACGTTTAGCATCATCATCGACCTCTTGCCATCGCAGAATATCGTCATCTTTGGGACTGCCGACATTGTACGTGGTTCTACATGAACTAGCAACGACCTGTAAACTGACGTACTACACAAGACTCATTGGGTGAACTTGGCGTTCAAGTGGATATATCTGGCTTTCCTTGCGTTACAAGTGAGAAACTCTTTATGGACGCTCTCTCACCTAGACTAACACGCCTCAATTCTAGTTCGTTCTTGCACTCGGTAATAGACCAAAGGGTGAACGTGCTGCCTATGCCCTGACGCTTTGGTCGGTGACAACTCAATACATTTTTTCTCTTCGCTGATCGTGCGGCAGGGTTTACGCGTTCTTGGCCGTTTACCTGCTCATCTGCTCATTCTGGTTGACAATCAAGGCCTTCTCGGTGAGCACTCTCACGACCGTCCCTTGCTCGCATATAGCCCATCCTTGCCCTGCAGAGTATCCCTAACGAGCTGAAGAACAAGACTGTCTCTCAAGTGATTTTGACGTTTTTCACTCCTCCTGTCGGAGCGCTGATCGCTGCGATGGTCTCTACATTTGGCAAGTTCCTCTCCGGAAGATGCAAAGGAACACTGGACTCACTGATTCTTCTTCATAGGCATATACTTCATTGCATCTTTCCTCTATGTAAGCTCCAACCTTGCTATGGCAAGAAGGTTCATTGACCAGCGTCTCAGCGAGACCCTTGGCACATGTTTTCGAGCTTCTTCCAATATTTGTGCTTGGCGCCCAGCTTCACGAATGTCCTCAACGTTTATGCGTTTTGCAACTTGCACGATGTGAGCCAACTTGCTAGTCCGTTCAACGTATCTTATGTTTTGCAGGTCTCTTGGGGTACCAAAGGCAGTGACCAAGCCGAAGCACTCCCATCAGTTTCCTCGTCGAAGAGCAAGGATGCCGACGCACCCGTCGTTGAAGATACTCACCGGATTCAAGAGGATGTGGATGCCGCGTTCAAGGAAACTGTTACGCGTGCTGTGACCAAGATCGCAGTCAAGGAGGAGATCGAGAAGCCCACTATGGACGACCAAAACAAGACTTTCCGTACACGTCTCGTCGCATTCTGGATGCTTACGAACGCAGGACTGGCAGTCGCAATTGAAAACATCAATGGTCTTACTAGCGCACAAGACGCTCAACAAGACGAAGACGAGCTGCGAACGAAGCAAAACACATACTTTGCGGTCATTTTGTATTCCACATTCGGACTCGCTGCAGTGCGCTTTACCGGAGTAAGTATCGCGCTTTCGTCAGGCACTCGTTTTACTAACAGAGTGTCCAGTGCCTGTGGTATTGGTTCAAACGCAACCTTTTCAGGTGCTGCAGGAGGAACTGAAAGAACACATTCACAACGTATGGTACTCAGTTTGTCATGGACCTGAACAAATCAGCTCTCATCTACTCTCATTGATATCGATGTCCGCATTTGTGGCTTCAGCTCGGACATTTCATAATATACTGCTCGTTATGATAACATCACCGTTCGTTTTATACATACGTAGTACCTTCTGTCTGCACCTACACTGGAGTAGATAGACGAGGTACTCAAGGGTACTCGGGATACAGGGCAGGCTTAATTACAGGTGGCATGATCACTTAGGAGTACATTCCTGCAAATTCGTCCCTGTTGCTGGGTGTGTTGTCTCCATGGTCTTGTCTCCCTGCGCCAAGCGCGTACAAGGGGTTCAATGATAGAATTGGTAGCTGAGTAGGTAGACGTGGGTCCCTTGCAACCATCATGTTGGATTCCGTGAGCCAATGGCGTGCCCACCCCACATCGGATGAATTATCAACTTGAGAAGGGGGTGACACAGCGTTATCTTGGCGCTCCACGTCTGTGAGAAGTGGTCGTCGACAACTCGGACAGGAGTCGTGCTTTTTAGCGATAATAAGGCGAAATTCGAAAGCATGACATACGGCAACTCACCCCTTCCATGATCCACTTCGTGATACTAGAGGATCTGTCAGCATCTTGTATGGAGCTGGGGGATCAGATCGTGCTCAACTCTTTACGGCAGAAAATGTGACCGCAAGTATTCTGTAGCTTTGTCACCCCTAGCTCCTCAACAGGATGAGTGGGAGAGTCCATGACATGAGCAGTTTCCTCTTCGGCGAGGATGGCAAGTAGTGTATTAAAACATATTGGGCAAACACCGTCTAGGCATTGTCCTTTAAGTTGCGTGGGAAGCGCATGCCCATGCGATGGGCTTACCATGGCGGTCAGACGCTATCAAATCGGCTTCAGTCACCTTTGGAAGTTCACTGAAGAGTTTTTGCATCTGCCTGAGGGAAGTAAGTACAGCCAGTGGCATGCAAGGGTCACTGACTGATGTGAGAGCCTTCTGTCCGAGGTGCGCAGTCTGAACTGAGAAACTACTTCGTCAATTTCTCGAGCAGAGAGAAGGAATTGAGGGTCGAGCTCAAGATGCTGTTCGGCCATGTTAAAGGGGGGAGCAAGTAGACGTCAACGCAGTGTGAGGACACAACTTGGTAGTTTTGATACCATGCGAACACGACCTAGAAAGCGTGGGAACGCTGTTGTGATACATCACAAAAACCGTGCTAGAAACTACAAAAAGGGCAGCGAGATTCAGCGAGAGTCGACAAGACTTATAATACTACGACAGATATAGAGGGGGTATCATCACGCTCTTACAGAACACCGTCATTCTTCGACCATCTCACTGTCCAAACGGATTTGCAGCTTCATCCATTGGAACACTTGTGGGTTCTACCTCTGAGGGCTCTGCGTCCCAGTCGTCCCCGCTCTCGTGTTCATCCGATGACTGTGATTCCTTCTGTTTGAAGAGAGCAATCGGCTTTGCACCCCTGGGCCGACGACTGAGTGACAATTGGTAGATCAGGGGTATGTCACGTACTTGGTGAAGCGCTTCTGCTTAGCAGCGTTGAGCTTCTGAGTAACCGGAGTCATCATGTTATCAGTCGGTGAGACGAATTTCGGGTTACTGATAACAGGGCAGTCAGCTGCTACACCCCAATACATGGAGCTATTGACTAACTTGCTCTTTGCCATCTTCTTTGCCAAGAGAGCTTTCATGCCCATTCCTGGTGCCACACTGGCAGCGCCATTCGTGGTATTACCAAGAGGTGCCTGCGGGACGACTATATGTGCTGCTTGTGACGGAATGTGCATGGGTTGGATGGGTGCGGAGATGGGGGAATCATTTGGAGTTGAGGTGGTAGACATGGCAAAAGGGTTTTGTCTATTTTCACCCAAAAAGATGTTTCTGTAGGGATACAGTGGTCGGTGGAGGTGTACAAGAGCGTTGTATACAAGTTCCCTTCAGTTGCTCTTTATATTCGCGTTCAAAAATCAACTTGACGCGTGAAGACCATCACGTGCCCATTCCACCCACGTGCACTCACTACTGGTAACGACTGTGCACCCAACCTTGATTTGACAGCCTCGACGCAGCCGCTTATAGTCGACCACGCCCGCAAGCCACTACCAGCAAAGTTTTTCGGCGAACCCTTCGCTCTTGTCTCGAGGCGACGTTGTCCTCTCGACGGTGGGCGAGACGTAATCAGTGGCACAGTGGCAGCCTCATCTCGTGAGTTGCCTCCTTACTCAAATAGTCTGGTGCTCGGCCCATTGGTGAAACCTTGCTGTTCGTGTGCTTTCACTGCCGAGCCGGCGTTGTAAGCCGCAAGTCGACCCCTGGGCGTTCAGGAGAGAAGGGCCTTACCTCTCCCTCTCCATTGAGCTTGGCGGGTTCTGAGTTCGCAGGTGGGGTTAACACGTTATCGAATCTCGCTTGGAAACCAAACCTTGCTCTTTTTTGGTGAAGTCTATGCCTGTCGGTTTGGAATATTTTTACTTGAGGGATTTGCGACGCCCTACTATAACTAATGCTTGAGCCGTTACCCGCGGACTTGGCAAGAGAGCGTTATTGTGAACATCTGACCAGACTTCGAGATCGTTGCGTGTTGCCAGTTTAGATTTATCGCATTCAAGAGATTACTAGTACCAATTATTGTTTACGGCAATGAATGGTGTTACATGTACAAGAGCTGTGGGCTGTTGTGGACGGGCAGAAGACCATCGCTGGCAGAGCCGGCGTGCGTTGTTGGCAAGTTGTTGGCACATATGATAGCCAAGGCTCTTCTCAGGTTGCGGTGGCTGTATGGCTTGCCGAGGCGGTCGGTCCGTTGGTCACCGTCACAAGACCTTGGAATCAGCTGCGTGGCACTGACAACGTTATAGAAGCGAGCTCATTACCTTGGTTGAAGGGGCGAGGCCATCGACGAGGGAAAGCTTGTCCATGAATTACTTCAATTTTGTGACCGCTGTACAAATCAAGTTCGTTCCACAAGTACTGGCACCGTGGAAGACCCCGCATACTCCCTAGGCTTGCTCTTAACCTCCGTCTTCGCTATTTAAACTTGCCCCGTTCAGCCATCGTTTTTGGTCTGGCCATTCTTCTTCACCCGCTGTCTTAGCGACATCTCCCCTTGTTTTTTTGTGAACGGCGCTGGACAGTGCTGTCGTCTGCGGAGACACGGGACAGCACGGGGAGGTTGGGCTGCGGCTTGGGGTCTGTCTACCATTGCCACAATCCGTCACAACCATTTTTCTGTAACTTGTCATCGTTCTGGGTCGTTTCTCCATTCACTCTGCTTTCATTGGTACCTTCATTCCTTTTCCTCCTCTTTCGATATGGCCAACACCATGAGGAAGAGAAAAATTGCCGTTCTTGGCTCTCGCTCAGTTGGTATGGGCGCTTTTCACTCCGTCCCTCCCACCGAGCTCACTCTATGTCGACAGGCAAATCCTCCCTTGTCATCCAGTTTATAGAAAACCACTTTGTAGAACCCTACCACCCAACCATTGAAAGCACATTTTCGAAAGGCGTCCTTTACAAAGGCGTCGAGTATGATTGTGACATCATCGACACCGCTGGTCAGGTTCGTAAAATCTACTCAGATCAAATCCTCCTGTCTCTTAATACTCTCCCATTATAGGACGAATATTCCATTCTCAATTCCAAACACGCCATCGGTATTCATGGCTATGTTCTTGTGTACTCAATCACATCAAGGAGGTCTTTCGACATGATCAAGATCGTTTATGACAAAATTATCGATTTCTGTGGAAAGAACGATATCCCATGTGTAATAGTCGGCGCAAAGACCGATCTACAGTCAAGGTATGTTAGCGCATTCGTTTCGTCATGGCTGTATGTCATGCCGTGTCATGCTGCTCTGTCAACACTGCCCGTTCTTATAGTCCAAATAGCAGACAGGTTCAGCCAGACGAGGGTGAAGAACTTGCTAAATTGAACAAGGCTGCATGGGTCGAGACCAGCGCAAAGAATAACGTCAACGTTGGTATGTGGCGTCATTCACGACCCAGACTGGATGCTGAAAGCAATCGCAGGCAAGGTGTTTGAATTGTGCCTTGCAGAAATCGAGAAGCGCTCGTCGCACAGTCAAACTGATCAGCCAGAGCCTAGCAAGTGCATTGTTATGTGACATCCCCTCCTTAATATGTCTCCCAGTCATTTCACGACGTGCTGCTGAGTTACCCATTCCACTTCAATATCCGACCGAGGCTACCTTTTTGCATTGCTGTTTGACTGTTGACCTGCATTATCCATATTTACACATAGTTCCCCCTACTCTGCACGCTTGGAGTTCTTGTCCTCCTCAGATCGCCTTAGACTTGTCCCGTATAATCTTCTTCCCTGCGTTCCCGTCCTATAGTGCGTGTGCTGTAGTCTTTAAGTTGACGCTGTCTTTTGTTTCTGACTTTTTTTGCTGCTCACACACTGTAGTGTCTTCCCTGGTGGTTAATAATGGAACTTGATGATATCGACCACCTTGGGCCACATGTCGGGTTTCGAGATCTGGGGTGCAGTTGTTTTGGGAGGCGTAGTCAAAACTTGGAAGTTTCAGTAATCTAACGTATTTTACTACCGCACTATGTTCTCTACAGGACGTACACTTCAGGCCGTGCCATCACCGAGGAACCGGACCGTGACTTCTCTGCCCTTAAGCCCAATGGCTTTAATGACCTGGGGGTCTCCTGGCACAAGATCGATGGCCTGATCGCTCCATTCGACATCCTCGCCCTCAACATCCAGAACGATTCCCTTTATGGGTTTCTGAGAGGAGACCTCGACAGATTCTCCATTGTCACCTATCTTGACAACCAACCCCAGATCTTTGATAGCAGGGAACTTGATGAATTTGAAAGGTTCTGGCCTGGAGAGGCCGAATGATGTGAGATCAATGCGATATGATGCCCTATGCCCCACTTACCAGTTCGAGTAACGCCCCAGAACAGAGCCAGACTCGTCTAGTAAACGAGCCGAAACAATAATCACGCGAGGAACTTGGCTCAGCTTCGTGCGGATTGGTTGGCCTGGAAGCTGGCCGGAGAACAACTCGGTGCTCGAGTTCGCGGCCAATACGATATCCTTGGTGAATCTATCTTCCCACGCGGAGTGGAGGTCAAACGAGGTGACCTCCAACTTAGCTTTCTTCTCGTCTAGGGTACTGTTTGTTCCCCAGACTTCCAAGATGGTCTCGATGGTGAAGGAAGCAGCTGAAAATTCACTGGAGAACGTCTTTTTCTCCTTGCGTGTCATGCCCACTGTGAAGGGGCGTAATTCACGTGCAATTGCGAAGTAAGCGGGTTTGGGTCTCAGGAAGTAGTCGATGATTGCCCAAGATGTGGTCGGCCAACAGTCGTTGATCTCATAGGTACTGGAGTCACGATACAGTACCCGACATAGCTGCCAATCGCTCACCTGCCATACTAGAGCACCGGCAGTGTACTCTCTGCCCTTTCCACGCCAGTTACGTCTCCACAGGCGGAACGCTGCTGCAAGGGTTTCGGCCTGCATGACTTGCGTGTAGTAAATATAGCTACGCAGGTTATAATCAAGCCCAGAGTGCCATCCTAAGGTTGGCGCACCTCTCCATGTCAAATGCATGTTTGAAATTTTCAACGAGGTAGAGCTGTTGGAGGAAGCGTGAATGGAAATCTGACCCCACATATAGTTGAGTTGACCCTTGCCTCCAGTCGCCGTTCGAAGCCATCGGCCTTGTTATGATTGTGGTTCACGCTTCGAAGGTATGGTTATCTCAATTCACTCGAAGATGAAGATGAAGATTGAATGCATACCGGGATTGAGGGTATCTTTCCGACTGGTCTCCACATAGCCAGTGATCGACCGTACGGATGTTAGGGTAGCCTTCCCTGCAAAAAGGTAAAATATGTGCCCTAGGTCATTGTACGATATCAATAGAAAAGACTCGCATTCCAAACTCTGAAACAAAGCGTCCAGCCAAGATGTCCCAATTGTGCCACGGTTCTTGAGACCCATGCCAGACGTTCCCTAGCAATCAGGATGATTAACCTCGGAGGGCCCTCTGCGTCTGACGTCACTTGCATTGGTGTAAGTCGCCAAGTGTCTTATCTGTAGTGACTACCCCAGGCGCGCTGTATGGAGAACCCCTGTGGTAGTGGATGTCACATAACTTGGCAACAATGGAAGGCAGGGTGCGCTCATAGATGTAGCGCGCCGGGAACTTCGTCTTCCGGAAGTCGGATGTTTCGTCAGTGTAATCAACGATCTGGATGGACTCCGCAAGTTGGTAATCTTCATTGTTTCCAGCTGCGGTGAGGTTTTTTCAGCAAAGCTCGTAATCGCGAATGTCAATATGGAGAAACCTACCAAAGATGACGATGGAAGGGTGGAGGCGGAGTCTCTTGACATTTTGCTCGGTTTCAATCTCAACAAGCTTTAGGAAAGAGTCATAGGCTGGATACTAGGGCAAGGTCAGCGCTTCTCTTTGGACCAGGGTCGCAATGGCTCACTTGACCACATCCAAACATGAAGTCTTGCCAGACAAGGACTTAAGACACCCATTCAATAAATACGCCTCGGAAAGGATGGTCATCGGGACTCACCACCAAGTTCTGTCAACGTGCCCAACTTCATCAGTGGTCGTTGAGAAAATGTGTATCGAGATGCTCACCATCACAAATGTCATAGAAAGCGTCCGCTTCGTAGATGCCACCTCCCCAAACTCGGATCATATTCTGGTTCCCATCAATCAAGAGTTGAAGCCAGGCGCGGTATTTGGCTGTTGTCATCCTACGCGCCAACGTGGCTGGGCCACCAATGGGAAATGCAGGAATATATTTGCTTACTTGGTAAGGAATGAATCTGCGGGAATCCAGTTCGATCCACCACAGAAGATCCTGATGTTATTGACTTCAAACAAGAAAGTCTTCCCTGGCTGATCAACAAGGGGCTCCTCCACTACGCGAACGCGACGGAAAGCGACTTTTTTGGTTTCCGAATCAACCACTGTGCCATTCTATAATAATGGAAGCCAGTCAATGGGACCGTCCTCATGAGACACTTCCTTTGATACTCACGGCGTCGGAGACGACGATTTCCACAGTATAGATGGGTTGCTTTCCATAGTGAACAGGGTACCAAAGTTCCAGTTCACCGGAGGAGAATCCTAGTTCTACGAAACCATGTCCGGACTCTATGGGGAGATTTTTCTCTGTATACACCACTGCGCCTTGCGGACTCTTCAGGGTGACGGAAGCCGAACCAGAGGATTTGTCGGACAGTGAAAGGTCAACGGTAACCTTCACATCCGACAGTGCTTCCGAGACGATGCTCCTAATGTCGACGTCCGCGAGGTAAAGATCATAGCTGTGGAAGTTGATGGGCTTCCAGGGACCGACCGTCATCAAGATTGGGCCCCAGTCCCAACCGTAGCTAGTGATTTTATGAGAACTTGCCACTGAAGGAGAGAAGCCGAAGTTGCTCACTTGTATTGCGCCTTGCGCACATGCAAGCGACTGGAATCGCCATTCCACAAGTGGAACTTTCCATTAGCCTTTTCGAGCTCTCTTCCCTACATTCGTGTGAGGAAGTAGACGAGCGGCATAAACATATTTCCTCACCTTTTTGAAGGTATTGGCGAAATTGATCACCAGATCGTTTGGACCGAATCTCAGAAGATGCTTAACAGGAACCCTGTAGGTGATGAACTGATTTTTGGTGCTAATCGAGGTTTTAAGATCAAACCGACACGCCAGCTAGAATGAAAAATTGCGTACTTGAGAATTTCTTGTCCGTTCTTACGGGAAGCCATGGGTAAGAGGGAGACATAAGATTACTGTAG
Source organism: Paxillus rubicundulus Ve08.2h10 (assembly GCA_000827395.1). Classification (NCBI taxonomy): domain Eukaryota; kingdom Fungi; phylum Basidiomycota; class Agaricomycetes; order Boletales; family Paxillaceae; genus Paxillus; species Paxillus rubicundulus. The sequence goes on along the minus strand of KN824911.1, from coordinate 30,084 downwards.
GTGTGGATTACTTACAAGCGTGATGGTAGCGAACGTATCAAGACCTTCGAAAACAAGGTCTGCGTTTGTCGGCACGAGGTCGTTTTCGGTCACGGTGAAGGTGTTCTTGAATGCCCATTCGGTTTCTCCAACCCCTGTGGCAAACTGCGTGTCAATCTGGAATAGTGGTAGTGGGCTGCATCACCACAATACATTGCACATCCCACTCGTTCAAGCCAATAAACTTGGTTATCCATCAGCACCGTCCCAGACTGAAACATCTGGACGACCCTCACCGGGTCTGGAATTCTCTTGAGCTTCAGAAGCTCGACGTGAATGGTTGTGGGGAACGCGGAAACTGGGATCCATTCGCGATCTTCCAGTGGCCCTCCACCGACTTGACTGAAAGACCAGCCTGAGGCAATGGTTCTGAGGATGCTCATAGTGGATAAGGTTCAACAGGAAACGGGACCGTCACTCTGAATGCCATGGAAGACCCTATTATAAGAGGTCACCGGTCTTAATTATCATCATGCCGATAATACTCCGGTTCAGAAAATTACTGGCCTCTCTTGCTGCCCAACATTATTATCGCCAAAACGTGAGATAGATGCTATAATCGTTTACTCTCGTTTAAACAAATATACTCAGTATTAAATAACACTAGCACTATATATCTGGTGTCTTCCTGAGCGTACTACAAAGCAGGTATCTGAACCCTTGGGGCCGATTCAGCTTGGCGTCGTTCTGCTTCCAGCTCCTCGTTCAATCGCCTTAGATGATGTCTGAAGGCCAACAGCATAAGGGTGCACAGTGCATTTATCGGAATGCAAGTTGCGCACGATTTTGCATAGGATGGACCCCATGTAGATGGCCAAACATAACCGGGAGGACATGAGGTACATTTTGTGTGAGGCTTTGAAGTACTCACGAGCCAATGACGTTGCCAAGTGATGGCATTGAGTGGTGATGGCAAGTGCGACAGCCCGTTTGGATGAAGGTCGTGGTAGGAGTTACTAACCCAGGCCCAGAAGACAACGAAACAGGTATACGATTGAGCCATTAGAAACCTGCGGAGGTGATGTCAGGTAATTATTAGGCGAAAATGAAAATGCGAAGCACCGCTCACAAGGACACATAGCGGATAGCCGGGTTCATGGTCAACATGGCCATGAGAGGTCCAACAATAACCTAAGACTAAAGGTACGGCAATGTGGAGAAGGCGCTCTCCATCAGAGTCAGAGCGCCTGAAGGCTAAACGTTCGGAGCCTCGCAGATGATGGGATGTGTGTCAGAATCAAGGAAAGAAAGCGTTGGATGACAGAGAGACAACCGTGCTCGTCTGCGCTATACACAACGACCAAACCTTCCCATCTGAAAGCGCCAGGATGAGTCCAGTTCTCGCCCAGCTCCCTTCGTTTATACCTGTCCGCAATGAGTATAATTGCAGCGGAACCGCTGTATGGCTCACCATTTAGATAGCAAGAATAAAGCGCTGGGGAAGAAGGCCGCTTCAACAGAACCAATCAAAAATCGAGTAAGGAGAGCACCAGTGTACCTTTCCGGAAAGAAAAAAAAAATAAGCACGGTAAGGCAAAGAGGCAAGATTTACGTGGTTGTCATCCCTGCAGAAGAATACCACGTCAGCTGAAGGTCAGCTGCACAACGAGGAACGTCACCTGTAAGGGGGGAAATAGAACCCCAAATAGCCATGCATCCAGGGAGATAGATGGAATGTTTCCCTATGTGATTCAAGAACGTATTGCTGTTGTCACGGTCTACCATGAATAGTGGTGATAGAGTAAAGTTCGGGCGAACCTTACGAAGGACTTGCATTAAGATGTAACCAGCGTAGAGGATACTTAAGAGTGTGTTGAACTGCCGTCCCTCCAAATAAAGATCATCTTCAAAACCATGAAGTCTCACCGTACTGTTTGAGGTGGTGATATTCGTCGAGTCGCTTGCACCCAGGCTCACATGGCACAAAACGACTTACGCAGCGTTGTGACGATCAACCTAAGTTGGGTGCCCAATTGGGTGAACATGGTTGGTAGAGGAAGCGCACACACTGGCACTGGGATCTGACGAACTCACATAGTTCAAAATGTATCATATATATTTCCTAGTATTGTCTTCCTGGTATCTAACCTCCTGAGAAGGCTCTTATTCGACACGTTCTCGGTCCTCTTGGGATGAATCCAATTCAGCCTCACGCGTGACACTGGCATCATCTTGGTAGGGTTTTACTGAGGTAGCTTCGGCGAAAACGTGGTCAAACTCGAAGAGCCTATCAAGCTGGCCAAGGACTCACGTAGTCCGGTATAGTAGCAGACACCTTCAAATGTTTTATCTTCCATTTAAGTTGTTACCCTGGTTGTAGAATATCAACCCGTGAGCTTGACGGGTCGAGACAGTCAACTCGAAATAAAAGACCTCGAAGTGAAGGTGAAAAGGGGACTCTGACACTTTACCATACCGCTGTTCGGGCGACCACAATAACTTGATAAGTCATGGTGCCATAGACTGCAATGCTACTGATAGTCTCCATCCTAATTCTATTCTTGAGCGTGCTAAAGCAGGTACCTAAAGCCTTTAGGTAACCCAGAAATGCGCTCTTCTCTTTCTGCCTGCTTGTTCAGTCGTCCAAGATGCAGGCGGTACACCCAACACATAAAAATATTCAACAGGCTTGCCGAGATACAAATGAGGTAGGATTTGGTATAGGACGGGCCCCATGAGGATGGCCAGAAATATCTGTACATGATTTCGCCGTAAATTATTAACTCGTTACAGTTAGATTGAATACTCACGAAGCTCCGATGTTACCAAACGTTCCAATTGTGTTAATGAAAGCTATCGCAACAGCCCGCTTGGAAGATGAGTCAGGAATCGAGTTGCTTACCCAGGTCATAAAGACCACAAATGCAACAGACGCTTGAGTCATGAAGAACCTGGACGAGCTTAGGAAAGGGGTGGCACTCATGCGCTGCGAGAAAAGCTTACAATGAGATGTAGCGAATTGTGGTATTCATGGTTGAAATTGCCATGATAAATCCAATGATGCCCATTATCTGAGGGCCGGTAATGTGCCAAAACCTATCTCCGCTCGAGTCCGAGTGTCTGCAGAGAGGACTCAGAATACATGCGAAGGTCGAAGGAGAGTACAGACCTTGTGACTAAGAAAGATGTAGCTGTCCCACAGAGCCACGGAGGGGCGCATAGCAACAGACTGACCGATGGGCTGTAACCCATGGTGGCGCTCAAGGTAGGGAAAAAATTACCAAACGACAAAGCGGCGACCATGCTAGATAGCGAGATGCCTAACCACCAGATCTTCCAGTCTGTCAGGGCATCCCAAAAACCAGAGTTGTCTGCTTGCTTGGACTGGCTTTGCGTTAGACCATGTAAATCGTATTCCATTCGCAGCTTCGCTAGGAGCTGTTCTTCAGGCGTAAGCCAGCTGGCCGGGGTCGAAGGAAAATCAGGGATTATGTAAAGGGCGGCGGTGGCAACAAGGATGGTCACGCCACCCTCGAGGAAAAATAACCACCTATAGGAAAGGTTAATGATGACAAAGAGAGACCGTGTGCGCGTTTCAGTCACCTCCACGCAGCAAAGCCAAGCTTTCCGTCCATCCCAGAGAGGATTGCTGATGCAACAAGCGAACCGAAGGCATTGCTGACGGAACTTCCAGCAGTGAGCAATGCCATCCTGAGACCCAGTTCATCACGTCTGTACCTCGAGTCTGAGAGTAAGGACCAGACTCAAGACTCGACAGGGTATTGAAGAATACCATTTGGAAAGGAGGAACAGAGCCCCGGGAAAAAACGCGGCTTCGACGAATCCGAGTAAGAAACGCGACACAAGAGCTGCGTGGTAGCTGTCAAAGCAAAAGTCCATCAGGATTTATGAGAAATATCAAAGATTCGAGCAATCTACAAACCTCTGGGAGGCACCAGTACCAATGGATATCACTCCCCACAGGGACATACAATAGGAAATGTACACTGATGGCTTTGCAATCCGGTTAATGAACCAGTTTCTTGAAGACTTCAGGTAAATGCACTAGGAGGTGGACCCTGTACTCACGATGGAGTTTGCATGAACACATAGCCAACATACAGGATACTGATCATGGTGTTGAACTGGTTTCCGGACATATGCAGGTCCTCTTCTAAGCCTTTCAGGCGTGCGGCTCTAATCGAGTTCATCGTCTGCACCAAGGAATGTTTGCGGTGAATGGGGAAAGCTCACGCTGCGTTGTTCCGGTCCATCTTGTGTCTTCTTTGAGTTCTTGGATCATAAAAGGCCTAACAACGCAGGAGCTGGACTCACGTAGTTCATGATATACATCAAGACGAGGAAGGCAACTCGAAGATCTAACTTTCGAAGAAGCCTCTTTTCAACCCGCCTTCGCCTTTCAGTACTACCTAAGGCTTCATTGGATGTGCCATAGTCGACTTCAATTTGTTCGCTGTTGTTGTCCAGGAGACTGTAGCTGGTCGCATCTGAATGGAAAGCCATCGTGATGCAGAGTCAAGACCAGTTCAAGTTGCCGTTCGTGGCTGAGCGCTGAGGAGTCACGGGAGCCGAGCTTGTCTTCCTTGGGCAATGGGCAGACTGGTAGTACGTAGTCGCTCCTACCCAAGTCACAAGGCCAGGAGTAGGCCAGTAATTGGTGGTTGAAAATTCGTGATGTAGTATGTGAGGCGTTGAATCTTAATGTTCAACTAAAGCCTACATGTTATGTGAAATTGAGTATTGAGTATTGAATATTGAGTACTGGTTCATGATCAACATATGTCTAAGGTACATGGCACTCCACCGAACAATCCCAGGAGCATGCACCCTCGCCCAGTTCCTCATAGGAGATACCTAAAACCCTTCGGAAGTCCCTTGAGGTTCTCGTCCTCCTCTGCAGCTTTGTTGGCTTCTTCAAGGTATGATCGATAGCGTCGTAAAATCACGAGGGCGATCACGGCCATCAAAATGCACAACGAGTAAGATTTGACATAGGAGGGGCCCCATGCAGATGGCCAGAAATATCTATAATAAACATTTGTTATACGCTTCAGTACACTCGGAGGAACTGACTCACGAAGCGCCAATATTTGCAGTCATCGCAACTGAATTTACCAGGGCAAGAGCTACCGCTCGCTCCCTCGGCGAGTGAGGAAACGAGTTGCTCACCCAGGCCATGAACAACTCGACTGTGGTAGTCATCTGTGTCATCATAAAGCTACTGGTGGTCAGGCGAGGGTTACGTCGATAGTTTTAGGCTCGTACAGAGATAGATAGCGAACAGCAGTAGACATGGTGGACATAGCCAGGACAAACCCGGCGATGCTAATCAACAATGGAATAGACATGTGCCAGAAACGTTCTCCAGATAAGTCAGAGTGCCTTTTCGGAAACAGGGGTCAGGTTGGTGCAGCAAGCAGACACGAAGGACGTACGAAGATACGACAAGAGCTGTGATTGTGGCGATTATCCAGGGGGGGGCACAAAGCAGTAGGCTGATGGTTGGACTGTAGCCCATTGTTGCACTGAGCGTAGGAAAAAAGTTGGTGAACGAATTAGCAGCATAGAGACACAGCAAACATGTGCTCAACCACCACATGCGCCAGTCGGTCAGCGCCTGGGCGAGGGTTGAAAGATACTTGGCCTGGTCCAGGTGATCGCTGCCACATGCATCCTCTTCCACTCTTCTACGTGCAAGAGCAAGTTCTTCGGGCGTGAGCCAGCTCGCCGAAGAAGATGGGTAATCCGGAATGACAAAAATTGCAAAGGCAGCAATGATTATGGTGGCGCTACCCTCGAGTAGGAACAACCATCTGAAATTTCTGTAGTCAGTACACGGCGTGTATTCACATGAGGAAGTTGTTGACCTCCAACCTGCGAAACCAAAGACTTGGTCCATCGTTTCCATAACACCAGATGCGATGAGAGAACCGAACGCATAACTGAGTGTGCTGCCACTCGTCATGATTGCAATTCTCAAAGCGAGCTCACTACGTTTGTACCTGTCCATAGGTTAGTACCTGCATGCTTTGGTTAGAGGCTTAGCTGTACCATCTAGAGAGTAAGAACATGGTTCCGGGATGCCATGCAGCCTCGCAGAATCCGAGGAAGAAACGCGCTGTAAGGGCTCCAACGAACCTGAATATATCAGGCGGAGCCAGAACTATAGTGGGCGTGCCAGTAACTCACGTCTGTGATATGCCTGCACGATTGTTAAACTTAGTCCTGCACCACGACGAAGAAATAAGGCCACGAACCAGTGGCGATGCAACATATTCCCCATAGAAACACGCATACAGAGAGGTAGACCGATGGCCTTTGGATTGAACTCAGGAACATGTTGCTAAATTCCGTCAGCTCAGACCTATTCATACCAACCCCAAGGAAACCTACGAAGGGATTTGCATTAACACGTAGCCAACGTATAGAATACTGATGAGCGTATTGAATTGATGTCCACTCATATGGAGGTCAGTTTCGAGGCCTGATAATCTTGCGGCTCTAAGGATTTGGCAGGTCAGATTTACAGCAAATGAAATATCCTTCACAGAACTGACGCTGCACTATAGCGGTCCAACTTTGACAATGAGGGATCCAGTTAAGTTGCGAATGGATAAGGGTAGCATATGGAACGCACATAGTTCATGATGGAGACTAAGACGAGAAACGCGACACGGCGGTCCAGCTTACGAATTAATTGTTTCTCTAATCTCTTTCTGCCTTCTGCAACCCCAAAGACATCCTCCGGGTCGTCAGTTCGTGAGGTGACAACAGAATCATAGCTCGCGATTGTCGACGATCCAAGAAGACTGTCGTGAACATCTGTGGACGACGACATAGTGACGGGGAGAACAAGAAGGGGTTGTCAGCCAAACACTGGTGTTATTATATACGGGCGTGTCGCTATCGATCATAATACGTACATTCAGGGAAAGAATGGTGTTCGTGGGGGACAAGTAGCTCTAGCCTGCTGGCGATGTGGTGAGGTACCGGTTATCCGGTAATTGGTGACCCGGTGAGCGCTTGAGCAGGGTACACGGAGTTTCAATTTGCCAATCTCATCGTCAACCTCATAGTTCGCCTCGATGCGCTACGCCGTGTTTGTCACCGGCCCAGCTGGTGCTGGCAAGTCAACGTTTTGCACTTCATTTGCGACCCATCTACAAACGTCCCGACGTGCCGCTCATATCGTAAATCTTGACCCCGCCGCAACAGGAGATGCTTTCGAGTACGAGCCAGCTATTGACATAAGGGAACTAGTCACCCTCGAGGATGTGATGAGCGAGATGGGCATGGGTCCGAACGGTGGACTCGTGTATTGCTTTGAGTGAGTGAGTGTACCACGGATGGTGCTGCCTGGACATCTGCTGAGGGTTGTGCGACTCCAAAGGTATCTCTTACAGAATATGGACTGGCTAGAAGAAGAGCTTGGCGGGTATGATAACGACTACCTTATTGTTGATTGCCCAGGTGCGTACCATGCTAGTTGATTTGTAAGTACGCACTCAGGCGTCCCAGGTCAAATCGAGCTTTACACACATCATCCATTCTTACCCTCTCTGGTCCGCAATTTGCAACGAATGGGCATAAGAACTTGTGCTGTATACCTCCTTGAATCGCAATTCATGGAAGATCGCTATAAATTCTTTAGGTGCCTTCTTTTTCTGGACTTGCATCCCCTTGACCCACATTAAATCAGCGGCGTCCTCTCTGCCATGTCTGCAATGGTGAACCTTGAGGTTCCGTGGATAAACATCATGTCGAAAATGGATCTTGTCTCACCCACACCTTCGTCATCGTCTTCTGACCCATCCACCGGGCCACGAAATGGGAAACGTGCACGGCGAGACGTTGCGCGATACCTGGATCCAGATCCACTACTCCTCGCGAATGCAAGGGACGGGCATGACAAATTTAGAGAGCGAGAAAATGAACGGTTTCATGAATTGAACCGGGCGATTGTACAGCTGGTACTACCGTCACTCCTGTATTTCGATGTGCCGCTGATCAGAGTTCAGATCGAGGATCACCCGCTTGTGTCCTTTTTGCCTCTTGACCTTTCGTCGACAGATTCTCTTGAGGTGGTCGTCAGTCATATAGACCTCACGTTACAGTACGGTGAGGACGAGGAACCGAAAGAGGTATGTTTGAACAATGGGGTCATTTCTTTGTAACCAATACGACTTTGAAATAGCCGCACGACTTGGACGAGGGCGATTTTGCAGACATGGAATAGCTGAAAAGTACGAATGGGAACTTGTTTTAATTTAGTTCTTTGGAATGTACGTAAATGTATCATCTCGCGACGAACTGCCCTCAGTAGTGAGTTTTGCATGGAATTCTTTATCTTTATTCGACCGCCAGCGCCAGGACGTCAGGGTCTTTCTCAACATTCATTTGACGCGACGTGTGCCGGTGAGGGACCGTAGGCATGTGATGTGTGGGTCTGCGGCCGGGGGCTCGCCTTGTGATGTCCGATTGTAGATTACCCTGAGGGAGCTTGGCAGCCTACTAGCCTATGTAGTCATCTTCCTCAGAACATGACTGTCCACGGAATTGGCATCGACCTCCTGCATATCCCGCGTGTGGTCGCCTTGATTGAGCGCAGAGGACCATCTAGGCTTGCTTCCCGCATTCTCAGCCCATTTGAACTACGAGATTTTCGTCGACTTAAATTGGACAAACTGGATGAAAATGGACAAGGATCCATGGAGGCCGCAACACGCTTCCTGGGTGTGCGGTACGCGAGCTTGTCCTGCACACCATTGTTTCTGAGTATTCTGACGTCTGCCGCACATCTATTCTGCATGCTTCGGATTGTGGGAACTTGGGATGTAGATGGGCTGTGAAAGAGGCAGCGTACAAGGCATTATACCCGTTCAGACCGACTTGGAAGGACCTCACTTATACGACATTTGACATTCGAACTGGATCCAAACCAGCACTCGCCTTGCATCCCAATGTCGTCGTCTCCAGCCAACTCCCGAGGCTACATGTCTCTGTTAGTCACGACGGGCAGTACATTATTGCAAACGTTGTCGCTGAAGCTTCGACCTGACGACCTTGGCTGGAAATGGAACGGTCGGTGGTAGATGGACTCCGATTACTTCAATGCTAGTACGATGCTACATCATCGATTAATTTACATTATGCGCTCCTTGGTCACATGAAGGTCGCTCGGGCCACCATTCAGGCCACCAATGCTCAACTTTCCACTTCTGTCCGTTCGCAGAAGTTGTTTCGTCCGCGAAGAGTTCCACACCCGGACGCAGGTGTTCTAGACGAAGGAGAGCGAGGCCGACGGCAGTGCTGGGGTTCACGGAAGATGTGGAGATCGAAGATAGGAGGGTGGAAGTGCCACGAAGACGGGGTGTACGCGCGACGGTTGGGTTGGAGTTGGTGGGGGCTGGAGTGACCGGTTTGATGGAGAGATTTGATGACGGTCCGGTATTGGTTAGCGTGGTGGAGGAGAGGACAACAGGAAGAATTCGTTTGCGTATCACACCCGTATGATAGGTCCGCACTGTCAACTCTTGTCCGACATAACACCCCTTGCGAAAGTCCACTGCAAGCACCGTTAGAGCAGACATGTATGGAAGAGTAGCATTACGCACGGCCACCCATGGCATCGAGGTTAGACTCAATGGGAAACGCATGAAGAGGTTGAATGTCGGTGCTGCCTTCGGGCACACCATGCATTATTCTATGCAGCAGGTATGCATCAGTCCCTAACATGTCATAGGTCGAGGCTTCGTGTGCTGTGTGACAAGAGTAGAGTGTAAGCAGAGGAACAACGAACCCGACCGAGGTACTGACGTCTGTCCCCCTTACGGACAAGCAGGCGCCGCCCCATACCGGGCGCACGGCGGTCGAGAATGACACCATGATCGGTACCCCACGGCCAGTTGACTGAATTACGCCAGATAGGCTCGACAGCGCCGCTCGTTGCCCAACCCCACTCCCTTTTCTCGAATCCACTGCTTTCACCCCACGCGGCCCACACGGCCCATTCTTCTGTTACGTCGCGAATGCGCACTTTGGAACGAAGAACAAATCGCTTCAGTAGGTTCAGCAATGGCTGAGATTCGGAAGGGGTCGGGTCATGTTCGATTAAGTAGGTCGGGGCCGTTGAGGAGGCCGATGTGTATAGAAAGATATCATGTAAAACACGGCCCTACCGGTGATGTGCACTTAGAACGAGGACAACTACGAAGACGTCAAGTGCTCACCTGTGCATGCAGGAATGCACCATAAGATTGTTTACCCTCGACACTGTTGGCGAGTAAGCCATTGAGGAACTGAGTCGCATCACTGCCAGACACGGAAAGCACTGCACGATTCCTGATTGGAGCTAAGGTAGGCGTTGTGCGCAGTAGCAGCGTACGCAATGGGCCGGGGATAGGCATGGCGGAGGAGTGTGAGACAGTATTTAATCAACACACTTTCTCAAACCACTACCACCATCATCGCGTGGGTGCTGGGCAGCCCTTTCGAACCGCAAGCACGGAAAGGGTTCTAGATTTATAGCTGTCCAACGTCTACTTTCTTTGGGACACGGTAATGTCGTCGTCCTGCGAAGCTCTCCTCAGTGCTTTGAAAGCCTGCCTGCTCGCGTCTGATTGTGTTCGGCAACACGGCCGCTTGCCATCAGAATGCCTCAAAGATCACATACACGAGCTCCCAGAAGCTTGCCAAAACTTACGAATGGCTACTTTTGAATGCAAACGGAACATGGTGCGTGGTCTACTTGGCATAGAATGTTGATGCGAATAATATAAATTATCAGCTAGATATGAGGAAGAGGTTTCGCGGAAACACTGTTGGCATGAATGCCGAAAAATTGAGGGCCCAGCAAGCCGCTCCTTCACCGATACCGGTAGCACCAAGGTAGTAGGATGATTCAGATTTGTAAGGGGGTTGTCTCGCTGAGGGGTACACGACATCAGCAAGAGAGGAATATTAATAAGTGGGTATTGGTAAGCTCGCAGTCGAGATTAGCAAGCCATAGCCGATGAATGTGGACAGGATAGATAAAGGGGTGTACGAAGGCGTACTGCACCGTTAACGTTCACTCCTCCAAAATGTCGAAAGCCTTATTATTTTATACCGCCCCCACTCCCAATGGACATAAGGTGTCAGTCATGCTTGAAGAGCTCAAGGCAGCCTATGGCAGCGTCTTGGATTATGAGTGAGGCAGTGACCCGAGTTCTTGGTCTCGTCGGGTTCTGATCAGACCATTACAGAGTTGAGAAAATCGACATTTCCACCAACCGTCAGAAGGAACCCTGGTTCATTGCTCTTAACCCTAATGGCCGCATCCCTGTCATTGTCGACCGCACACACAAGCCCGATCCTTTTCCCGTCTTCGAAAGTGCAGCCATATTACTGTACCTCGTACGCAAGTACGACACCGAGGGTCGCTTCACATTCCCCGCGGGGAGCGACGATGAGAGTGTAATGTTGCAGTGGATCTTCTTCGCTGTAGGTAACCTTTTGGCGTGATACTTCAACAACCTAAAGGGCTGGTTCTAGCATGGTGGAGTTGGGCCCATGCAAGGCCAAGGTATACCGTCCCGAGTGCGACTACCTCGTACTTTACATATGGCTGAAACTGGCTGGCAGCACACCATTTTAGGAACTACGCACCTGAGGATATTCCCTACGGCAAGAAGCGTACGTGCTTAAAACTGTTTTCCCCATTCCCCATTACCGACCCTCTCTCAGGCTACACGGACGAGGTTGGTCGTCTGTACAACGTACTAAACATCCGCCTCGAGGGCCGAGACTACCTCGCTGGCCCTGGCAAGGGCAAGTTGAGTATTGCGGACATCAACGTTGTACCTTGGTAGGTCTTTTAGTTAATCCCATCCATCCTGTCACGAACCGCTCCTCGTTCAGGGTGAGGCTCCACAAGAGTGCCGGTTTCGAGTCCCTGGACGCATTTCGAAACACCAAGGCAAGTACTACATCGTGCATGCGACGAAAACATAACCCTTGATCACGTACATACCACAGGCCTGGCTGGAGCGCATCCTAGAAAGGCCGGGAGTACAGGCCGGGCTCGCTGTTCCTTAAGTCAGTCAGGCGTGCAAGATAGTTATGCTGTGGTCGTGTTAGCACCTAGTCATTTCCATTATCCCTTCTCTGTCGTTCTGTAATCCAACATCAGATTCTCAGTGACCACTGCGAAAGCTCACGTGATTGATAAGATAGCCGCCTTGAAGCCTGAGCAGAAATTGTCAGTTCCACTGCCTCGACCTACACCAAATAATTACGACGTGAGTTAGTCGAATCCAACACGCTTACAGACGTGGTGTACTTGGATTCGAATCAATAGCCGATCCAGATTGTTGGGCCTTGGCTCACGATGGTCGAATTGCAAGTATCTACTGCTTATATTTCCGCATCCACAAATCGCTCCAATCGTTCAGCCCATATTTCGCCCAGTTCCACCCTCGTGGCGTTTGGAGCAGGCCGTCTCGTCGCCCTCTGGAATGTTGACGCAAGTCGCCCCACGCTACTTCTCCCTTTCCACAAGCTTACGCATCGTACAACCTTTTAGCACCAGAATGATGGTGGTGTCCAAGAAACCCTCCCAGGTCATGAAGGGCTCGTAACCTGTGTGCAGTTTCTGCGCGATGACTTTCTCGTCAGTGCAGACGACAAAGGTGCTGTGTGGTTCTGGCGGAAGTTCGAGAAGGTGTGAAGACTCGAGTCTTCTTATATTGCATGTCTCTGAAGCCACACTGACTCGGCAGTGGAGGAGCACAATTACCCTACCTGCACATCAACAGCCCATCTCTGCTCTGGTTGTGTCAGAAGGTCTTTTGGTAACCGGCAGCTCAGATTCGTCTGTCAAGATATGGAACATCATCGACGAACGAGAAAGTCGTACGTACCCTCCAACTATATATATACGCTTTAGCGTCCTAACGGATCATAGAAAAAATTGAGGAAGCTCAGGTCATTTCCCTTCGAGGGAGATACCCGCTTGCACTGGCGGTGGCCACTCTCCCTCATTCGCAAGGTTAGTTTGTGACTGACAGCACCAGAAAACATGTCGGATTCAATGCTTCCCACCAGCTGTCATCCTTGCTATCGCCGGAACTGACAGAAATGTGAACATCTGGACACGTTCCGAAAAATCTGTATGATTCGTCTTTGCCTGAATCTCGTTCCTTCATCTCCAGCTTCGTACTATAGTTTGTTCGCTCCGTCACACTTCCAGGCCACGAAGACTGGGTTCGAGCGCTGGCGTTCCGACCAGCTACACTATCTCCGGAGACAACTCCAAATGATCCCCTCGTACTTGCTTCAGGATCTCAAGACGGAACAATTAGATTATGGAACATCAATGCGCTGGCAACGTCGAAAGCTAGCAAGGCGTCCAGTGACAACGGGAACACAAGTAAAGACACACTCAGCGATGATCTACTGGACGATTTTGAAGCTTCTCTCGCGGATCCTACGGAAGGCGAAGAAGGTGGAAGGCAGATTTCACTCAAACGCCACATCTTGAGTGTTAAATCTGAGGACTTCGGGCAAGTTTTCCCATTTTCTTCCGTTAAAGCACACGCCATCGAATGTGAAAAAGAACTCAGAAATATGCCATAACGTTTGATGCACTCCTCGTCGGACATGAAGCAGGTGTGACGTCTGTGGCATGGGCACCCTCGCTTCCCCCACTATCAGGAACTACGCCACCACTGCAAACCCTTTTGTCAACTTCAACGGACTCTTCGCTTATTCTGTGGTCTCCAAGCCAGACAGTTCGCTCGTCGTCTTCTAACGATGGTTCAATATGGATAAACCGACAACGTTTTGGTGACGTTGGTGGACAACGCCTTGGGGGGTTCGTTGGAGGACTTTGGGCACGCACCACAAGAGGCGACGAAGCGATGGCCTGGGGATGGAACGGTGGGTGGAGGCGCTGGCGATCCATACAAACCACCGCAGGCGAGGCAGAGATCGACCAATGGATGGAGTTTGGTGCTATCAGTGGACACAACGGGCCGGTGAGGGACCTTGAGTGGAGCCCTGCTGGGGAATATGTCATATCGGTCGGGTAGGGTGTTCAGATTTTCCTCGGCCTACGCAACTAAGTACCCGTGCAGTTTGGATCAGACGACGCGTGTACACGGTGCTATCCTCTCGCCTTCGCCTGCCGCAGATTCGGTGAAAGTATGGCATGAATTGGCGCGCCCCCAAGTACACGGATATGACCTTGTCGGAGCGACTTGGCTTGGTCCATGGACGTTCGCGAGCGTCGCGGACGAGAAGGTAGCACGTATCTTTGAAGCACCTCAAGGATTTGTGGAGACCGCCAAATGTCTAGGTGTCCGTGATATAATGGAAAGCAACGTGAGTATGCTGTATAGAATTTTACGACAAGCCAAAACGCTCGTACGTTGCACTAGGATGACCGGCCAATTGGGGCCAGTGTGCCTCCTCTAGGACTGTCGAACAAGGCGATCAGCGAGGGTATGCTTCCACCACTCCGTGATAGGTCCGTCTTAGTGCTCACTCGCTTATATTTCGTCGGCACCAGCCCAGCTAGACTCGTTGCGGCCGGATAGACGGCCCTTTGAAGCGGAGCTCGCGGCCACGACACTGTGGCCCGAAATTGAGAAAGTGTTTGGTCATGGATACGAAGTAAGAATTGATTGTTCCCGACAACGTGGTGCTAAATGATTCCCTCCGCGAGTAGTCCATCACAATCGCGTCATCCAATTCGCATGACTTGTTGGCTACTGCCTGCAGAGCTACCTCGCCACAGCACGCAGTTGTTCGCGTATATTCGACATCGACATACCAACCATTTGGCTCACCGTTGGAAGGACATTCTCTTACCGTTACACGCATCGCTTTCAGTCCGGATGACAATTTCATCGTAACTGTGAGTCGTGATCGCACCTGGAGGTCATTCGAAAAGAGGAACGAAAGTATGTTGCACGTTGGCTAAAACTAACTCAAATGGTGTTCATGACTGAAGGACTGGTTCAAATAGGTTACTTTCCTGTTGCTGCGGATAAATCCCATGCTCGAATTATCTGGGATTGTTCGTGGAGTAGGGAAGGCGACATATTTGCGACTGCTTCACGGGACAAGACAGTAGGTGATCCATGGTTTGTGTAGGCAACGTCGCTAAGATTTCTTCAAGGTAAAGATCTGGTTACCGAAAGCTGGCTCCGATCGCTGGCCTGCCCTCGCCACTTTGAAGTTCAAAGAGGCAGCGACTGCAGTTGCTTTTTGTTCCCTTGACCCCCAAAAGTAAGTATGTCACTGAATCTGACTGGTCTGATTGATGCTGAGGACTGACAGGCGGTTACTTGCTGTTGGTCTGGAGACGGGTGAAATTCTCATTCACTATAATTTGAGGTCCGCGCCAGAACATTGGGAACTCGTGCATTCAATCGGCAGAGGGTGTGTTCATCACTCCCAGCATGTCTTCTGTCTAACTAAACTTTTCTAGAATTGCCCACATTGCCCAAATCCACAGACTTGCGTGGCGGTCCACTGGCGACCCAAGCAAAGAGCACCTTGCGTCCTGCAGCGAAGATGGTACACTGAAGATACTGATTGTCCAGGTCGACGTAAATTAAACTATGTAAGATCCTCAAGAAGTGGGAACAATCGAAGTAAAAACATGTAAACACAGTATACGCAAGCCAACGTAAACACAATGGAGGAACTTCTGCTATACAGTGGTAAGGTCTGAGAAGGTGTCAAGCATCAAACGAGCAAGTTAGTAGTACGGAAACAGCTTTGTTCGGGTGGTTGGGAAGTGCCAGATATACGGGGGTATAGTGACTGGAAGGTGTTGATATAATAGCTGGTAACTGATAGTGAGAATAAAAACCAGGGCGGACAAGCAACTTCACCATGCGGCCCGTGCAGATAGGGATACAAGAACATAGAAGGTCGTACAAATTAAACAATATCACGGAGACTCATAGGAACTTCAGGCTGTGGAGAGTGCTCAGTAACTCGAATTAAAACGAGAAGGGGAAAACTTACGCATTTGATCCTGGTGGGGACATGCACAGTGAGTCAGGCCCTTCCACATAGACAAAAAGTGCTTACTTGTAAAAGCATTCGATGGAGCGAAGCATCTCGACGTCTCCGCCTGTCGCTGTCACGAAGTTTATGATGACACCGGCGCGAGCATAACTGGACGCGATGGCTGGAGCAACACTGCCAGATGAAGATGTGAGCAACACGAAGATAAGGAAATGGTAACACACACCGGTGAGCATACTCTTCCACTGCTTTTGGGAGATCTAGGAACCCCTTAGCGCGCGGAAACACAGAAACTACGGCTAGACATACCATAGTTGATGATAAGAGGCACATGCGACACCTCTGGAATTTTAACCTGGACATCGTTCACGACTAACACCTTGGTCACTGGTTGCCTCGTTATAACTGAAGCGGAGCTTCTGAATTTATTGAGAGCGGCCAACTTGGTTCCAGCATTCATTTCACCGTGCTACACAAATGGTGAGTCCTAGTGACCAGACTGAATTGGTAAACTCACAAGAGGAACGGCTTCCAGTCCACGACTTGCTAGCTTATATACGACAGAGTCTAACGCGTTCATTCCGCCGACATGGACGATTGCTTGGCTGACTTCAACGTCATCAAAGATGTCAGCCAAGGCATCCAACTTCCATTCTCGAGCCTGTGCAGTCTCTGCGCTGGAAGCACCGCGACCTGAGCCAATGATCCCATGGCCACCACCAGGCGCAGTCGAATGCGAAAGGTCTGCTCGTCCCCCGGCCGTGAAAGCCAGGTATAAGTAGAATTGGCGCAAACCGCGCGAACTCTGATTGGCCTCGGTGCTTGTAACATTGCCATCCCGGCGTACGAGGACACGAACGGGTTCTCTAAGCTGAATGGCTGTAGCAAGGTTCAGAACATCCTGTGGAACTGTGTTCGAAAAGAGGGCAGTTTGGCGCTCGATTGTGGCTGGGTTGCCTCCTAGATCATTAGGCGGCGACGGCGGAATTGAAGACAATCTGCGTGCAGCGTTTGCCGCTGTAACTGCAGGGCTGTTGCTGTCGAAGGCAGTGAAGGGTGACTGACTACGGCCGTTAGAACCTGGCATCGGAGTGCTGGTGCCCAACGGACGGGACCTAGGGGGAGGAAGCAACTTAACGATGTTGAAAACGTATTCGTGCAAGTTTCGAGCGATGAGCTGGTCGACTTCATCGAGTACCAAGAAACGAACTTCTGAGCCAACGAGACCACCTGGCGCAATGAAAAGAGCGTGCAGTTTCTGTGGCGTCCCGCAGATGATATGAGGCATATTTTGTTGCAAAAGGCGGAGCTCCTGCGTGAGGTCGTTCGTATTCGTTGAGACACCTACTCCCAAGGCAGACCGAATACCAATAGGACCACCCAAATCTCGAATCATGCGCTGTGCTTGCGTAGCCTGATCGACAGTGGTGGATATCATAATGGCGAGCGGGCCTCTGTTAGGTGGTCGGCCAGCTGTATTGACTGCGGCAACCTGAATAGCGGGTACAACATATGCAGCGATACGCTCCTGAGTGGGAGGAGCTTGTGCAATAATATCGGCACCACGCAGAAGGAAAGGTAGAGCACGCTGCTGGATCTTGTTTGGGGGTCCAACGCTAGCGTCAAACTGGATAAGCGCTGGATGAATTTGTAAGGAGACATTGCTAACCCAAATTTACTCAAAGAGCGAAGCAGTTCAGGGGCAAGGTTCAATTGCTCCCACTTGGAGATCATGGGACCGTTATCGCGAGGCGAACTGCCCGACCAGTCACTGCCTTGTCCATCAATCAACTGTCGGCCACCGAATCAGGGCTTGCATTGTGATAGCGGAAATGACACACTCACACCAGTAGATTCTTGGCGCATCAAACCTCCAGTGACGGATCGGCGCTTGTTACGCACAGCTTCCGTACGTCCAAGACCTGCGACACTGTCCACCCTTAGAGGCAGATCGAGGTTTCCTGCAGACCACGTTCGCATTGGAGGGTTTGGGGCACGAGGAGAAGGCCTCAAATCAGGTCGATTGGGTAATCCGTGGCCAAGTAATGCAGTGTTTGAACCCATACCAGTTCCGAAAGTTTGATTTGGAGGAAGATCTGGGGTGCGAGGGGGAATGCGGCCTAGAGAAGTCGCATTTTGGATGTGTTGCTGCGTTTGCAAAGCCAGAAGTTGACCAACGGATGTTGTCAAGGTGTTCAGCCGTTGCGAAATCTGAGTGATGTCGTCCGATGGTGGGGACTGGTTCGGAGCAACAGCAGCACTGAAAGATGCCCTGGTTATGTTTATCGCACTAGATTGACTACTACCAGTGGGCGCGAACGGATCTTTGAACTCTGGCTGTGAACTGCTGACTTGAGTCACGTTGCTCAATGAGCGCTCGACAAGAAAATCGACTTTTCGGTGGACATCACGGAGCTCCCGTTGAACTTCCTGGGTCGAAAACTCGCAGCGCAAGAGACGGTCTATAATATCCTGAACGAGAGGCGACAGTTTAAGCTGGGCGTCCAAACTTTGCGAGAAATCGGCTCCGGAAGCGAACTGACTGCCAGAGTCTAAAGATGAAACTGGAGACGAAGACATGAATGGTCCGTTGGTGTTGAATGATGACGAGCGAGACGAGTTATTCATTATGTTGACGGGAGGTGTGTTGACGTGACTTCGAGATTGCTGAATGAGCGCAGAGAAAAACGGTGATGCATCTGCAGGCGTCTGTGCTCCTTCATCCGTAGTGACCGATCCGTGGATATCGTCTGCTTCTGGCAGAGATTCTAGGCTTCCAACCATACTCACCTCGCGTACACGAAGAAGATTGAACGACCTGTCGAGTTCTGCATGACGCAGAGCTGATGCTGATGAGGTATCGGGAGCCAAGGGTGAAGGCTGGAAACGCATGTCGCGTTGGCGGTCTTGTTTCCCGCTGTCCTGAGCAGGACTCGGTGACGAGCGCACGGACCTGGGTTCGACAGGAGATGTGGAGAGCGCTGACGCTAAGGCGCGATCCTGCTCTCGAAGTGTGGGAACTCCAAAACCAAACGCACTCGATCCTTCATCTTCGCTGACACGCATGCCACCAGGGAAGAAAGGCGTAGATGTCGGGTTCAGAGTTGCACTTTTCGCCATTGCAGGTGCGCCAGGAGACCAAGGGACTGGATTTCCACAAATCAAGTTGAGCAATCAGGACAACCGTTGAACAGAGGTGAACCCACCTTGAAGTCAGATATTGGCGTACTCAAGCCAATTCCATACAGACAGCTAAACCAGATTTCTTGAGTGAGCTGTGACTGGCTGGCGGACACTGGGAGGTGGACACCAGTAATAATTGTTGCTCGGTTGGAGCAATGGACGTTGCCACCTGAGAAAGCTGCCCGAACCGAGCCGCGACATGTCCGAAACTGGCTACATGTCATAGACTCACTTTCAAGGGCTAGGAAATCAATTGCATACAACGACAGGAAGCATACGTGGGGCATAGGTGCATACAAGTAAATGGATCTAGACAGCAGCAGAAGGTAACAAATGGAGCGACAGACACGAAGGGAGGGCATAAAGCAAGCAAGTACTGATATTATCACACGACACCCAGACGAAGCGAGAAACCGAAAATTCGGGGACGGCCATCCTTCGCTCCCTGCTGAGGGTCAATGTTGCTAGGATCTAGGAGCACTGTAGGTTCTAGCTTTAAGGACCTACGAGAGGATGAATTAGTTCTGAAGATCATCCGGTCGCGAAACACCTTACTTGAGAACGCTTTTCTTTGCTCGGTGTATATCTGGACTGACAAACTTCTTATGGTATTCATCCATGCGCTTCAGGATCTTCTCCTTTACTTCAGGAAGATCGCAGATGCTGAGAGAAACCTTGATTAGAGGGAAGTTGAGCGCCGGATCACCTGCAAAGAGAACCACTTTACCGTAATCGAGCGCCCACCCAGGCTGGAACCCATCAGCTTGAGGGCTTTACGCCTGCCGATCTTAGTTTCGAATGTCACGATGCCATACTGGCGAACCCTCTGATTCTTATGGTAACTAGCGGGGGGCGGTTTGACCGTCATAGCTACTCCACCACAGCAGTGGATCTTGGCCGAGAGAATATTTCCGCAGCCACTAAAATGTGCTCTCAGTGCGCTTTCGTCCACGCTAGGACTGATCTATACGACGCTGATTAATAACAATGAGATATGCAACCATAAAGGCGTACATTTCCCACAAACAGAGTGGATGGATCAATTATTTTCATAGTCTTTTGATTTCGCTTCACGGCATCCTTGACTGCAGTTTCTGCCTTGTCCAGTTTGTCGGTACGAGCACGTCGCTGTCCTGCGTGCATTTTCTGGAGCTTGCTAGGACCAGAAAGCAGGTTCACCTGAATTGCATGATATGTTAATCTAGTAAGCCTGAGCGATGCAGTAAGCCACTTACGTGGTCATGGGCATTGGAGGCTGAAGCAAACGCGGAGGAGGCTACAGAGGTACTCGGAGCGCGGAATTTGGCCATAGGAGGGTATGAACTTGATAGTCGTAGAGGATCCTAGAGATGGGAGAGGAGGCGCGATGTTTTTTTGGTGTTGGTGCTTTGTTGGTCTGACCTGCGCCTTTTGAACCGCACCGGGTGGACCAAGCAGGGGCCGCAGTCAGCAAAGCAGACTCGACGCTTTGACACATTCCCCGGAATGACAAGCGGGTGTGGGCGTCAATTGGTGCCAATCACTGGCAACAATGGGTCAAGACGTTAATCTTGTGGACAGGTCATAGCTTGTCAGCCCAAAAAGGAAGTGGCTTTGAGACTTGGAAATTGAGTGTGGACGCCTGCTGAGGGCAAGATGATCCCTCCACACACTCAACTGTATCGCAGCGTGGTTAGGGAGGTCGCCAGGGCGGTGAATGATATACTTCCTCGTCCTACACATCTCCCAGCTCACCTTCGCCCTGGCAGAGCACTTCCTCACGAATGCAGAGGAACAAAGAAATTTCTGCAACCTTCAGAACGCTGTTCGACCGAAACTCACAATCCGAAGAGTCACAGGTATTCCGACATGACATTGACAACATCGTGACTTTCATGCGCTCCCAAAGAGAATACAAGGTAGTTGCAGCTCATTCGGCGTGGCTTCTTTTGCTGATTTGTACTACAATGTAGACACTTTTGGAGAGGTACAACCCTCTGGTTGATCTAACGTCGGAAGAGCACATAGAGGCTACAGCTCGGAGAGTTGGACTGAATATGCCTGTTACTTGTGGGTCATCCGAGGGGGGCTAAATCTTGAATGGCTTCAGCCAGGGTGCGCTACTGAGTACGGACTTGGAGGAATCATCATACCGAGCGCATGTACTATTTGCCTGGGCGGCAAGTCGCACCTTCCAAAATGAGCGAACAGTGATCTTTTCAATGAGATTGTCAGCTACTGCAACTTGACCTGGAGTGCTTGTGAATTGCCAAGTGTTCAAATGAACATCGTCAACGCTTTCCTCGCAAGAATCAAGCAACAGCTTATTCGACCGCTGTTCACTGATTCTGCCATGTCTTTCTCAACCCAGGTGCTAAAATGTGACCCAGCATCAATCTCGTTCGACCGGGATAGTGAACCACACATAACTTCTCCGCAGACTCTGGAATCTCTCCAGGCTGCCTCTCGCTACCTGTTGGACACTCTTCGGCCAGTCGCTTTTCCAACAGAGACTGTTTATGGCCTCGCAGCTCCCGCACTCAATGCCGAAGCTTCCGCGCGAATATTCTCCACCAAGGGTCGTCCAGCCGACAATCCTCTCATCATCCATGTCTCCTCGGAAAGCATGCTGCAGTCTCTACTTCCTCCCAATTACACCCTCCCCGACTCATATCAAATATTGATAAAGAGGTTCTGGCCCGGACCACTCACGCTCTTGTTTCCAAGTGACCCTGCTAAGATACCCAGCATCATCACTGCAAACCACCCAACTGTCGCTATCCGAATGCCTTCGCATCCAGTCGCACGAGCTCTCATCGCCATTTCCAACTCTCCGTTAGCTGCTCCAAGTGCCAACTCATCGGGTAAACCAAGCCCTACTCGTGCCGAGCATGTCTTCCGTGATCTGGGAGGGAAAATCGGACTGATATTAGATGGCGGAGCTTGTGATGTCGGGCTAGAGAGCACCGTCGTCGACGGGCTGCATCAAGATGGTAACATCCGCATCCTTAGACCAGGAGGCGTCACTGTGGAGGAAATAGAGAAGGCCCTCCAGCAAGGTCTCTCTGGAGATCCAATACCCAGGGTTCTAGTTCATCGCCGCGACTTTACCGACGATATCATCGAGCAAACCCCAACCACTCCAGGCATGAAATACCGTCACTATTCACCGGCAGTTCCAGTGACACTGCTGCGGACAGTCTCTACCCCCCCCGCAGGAGTGCAAACCCCCACACCATCGGTTTTATTGATATCTCTCAAGAGCACCACCATATCGAGATCACCCCTAAAAGTAGGACTGTTGACACCATTGGAGTCTATTGTCGCCAAGAAGCTTCTCGAAGATCCTGTGATTCAGTGGCATCAATATGTTCTTGGGTCCCTCTCAGAACCAGCAGTAATTGCAAAACGGCTTTTCGATGGATTGTTGACGCTTGAGGCGGAGGGTGTTGACCTTATTCTTGTTGAGGAGATACCTGAAGAAAATGAGGGTTTAGCCATCATGAATCGAGTGCAAAAGGCAGCGGGAGAGACGTGTTGGGTGAATTTGCAGTCATTATAGAAACCATCGTACGTCTCAGTTTTTCTCAGTCACCATCTATCATATAATCCTATCGAGGCTATACAGAGCTTGTTCTTTACGCACAATAGGGACCATGCTACGTCCTCCAGTACAACGCATTAATCGCCCCTTTGTCATTTCAGCGCCTCTTTTTGCTGGTATACAGTGACACGAAAGAGTACCCAAACGTCGAAGAATCCCTGCGCAACCCTTACAGAGCTGGATGCTGTCCTCACTTTATTGGAACCCCGTCATGTTTGGTCATCGTGAGCGCTAGCATAATTGTTTTTGACATACCAATTCTTGTACTAGCGGTGAAAAAGAGCGCTCGGTCCGCGTATGCCACGCATCATTGCCTCATGTCTCTGAACAACTACCTCGTGTTCATTTGCGATCAGACTCATCAACACGAGGTTCTCCAAACTCCGGTGCACTTTTTTTAACTCGTCCACTTGCTGGCGATTTCGCTGACCATTGGTCATCGATACAGACTGCAACTCGTATTCATTGTCACCAGGTCGTGACTTCCAACACTGGCACACGTTCCGTAATGAGGCCAGTTTTCCGGCGAGCCAGGTCAGTGCGGATGCTGATAATAGGCGATATTTGACAGGGTCATTTGAATCCAAGCGCGAAGGCAAAACACTAGTTCTGCAACGTGTAGCCGCACACTTCCGGGCTTGCTCTGTTCCAGTCACGTGACCCTCTTTTCCAGAGAATCGACCAGCTCCAAGTGTTTACGCCGGGTCAGCGCACCATGCTGTCCCTTTCTACTTTGTGCGATAAGTCTTTCATCATGATCTCTTTCAATGTAACCATCGCGTTGTGCTTTCGCTTCTGTACGGCCGAGTGCCCTTTCCCTCAAATTTTGCCCCTCGCCGAATAACTATAAAGAGGTCTCAAGCACGCCTAAATCATCCATTCCAATTTTTTTGTTGTGCACCACATCGGTCGTGTATAAAGAAACTTGATCGGCGACCACTGCTCTCAGAATGGGCTCTAATGGTTCGTTTGAATGTTCAGTGCTGTGGACGATCGTTGACCTTTTTTTTGGCCGGCTGGCTGGCGCAGATTTCGATTTCCTGGACGTCGATTGTGTTGGGGTGGGCTTCCAAGAAGCTTCGTTTTCATTGGGCTCTCCTCATTCGTTCATCACTTCCTCTCCTCCACTCGCCACTCCTGTCGGCAATGCTGGTCATCCCCGTCCCCATTCTGCACCTCCCTGCCCTCTTCCCGACAATGCAGGTTCTTTGTCTGGCTTCGCCTCGGAAGGTTCTCTTAGCCGCGTCACGCCACTCGTTTTCTCTCAGATCCGTTTCATCAACGAGAACCGTTCCGTCGGTTTGACCCCCACTTCAGATCAGGGCGTTGTGCTCCACGAGGAATCCAAGCACATTCCTCGGCCCCCCAATGCGTTCATGCTCTATCGCTCTGACTTTCTCAAGCGACGAACCATACCTCCCGAAGTTGAGAAGCGTCAACAAAACCTCAGCCGCATTGCTGGCCAATGCTGGAACATGCTTCCGGACGACGAGAAGGCTGTTTGGCACGATAAAGCAGCAGCCGTTCAAGCAGCGCACTACGCCAAGTACCCTTTCTACAAGTTCAAGCCGTCCCGGAAGGGAGTCGAGAGGCTTTCGACCAAGGACAAAGAGAAATCCTCGCGGTTGACCGACCGAGGAAAAGACCGCATCCAGTCCTTGAGGGAGGAGTACACTGGCATGATTGGACCTTCCCTTCGTCGATCTCGAGCACGTCGGGTACGCCCCTATGCGTCACCATACTGCGAGGGTATGTTCGCCGCTCTTCACGCTTCACTCCCACCGTCCGGATCTGCAACCCCGGCGTCTCTGTCCCCCACTTCCCGTACATCTGCGTCCCCTACGTCTGCATCCCTCTCGTCTGCATCCCCTTCGTCTTCGCTCTCCCCACTGTTACTGCCGTCCCTGCTACCTCCTTTCGCTTTCTACGAACAGTCCAGCTGGTGGGGCCTGCCCCCTGCCGCGTCCCAGGCTCTGGTGCTCCAGAGTGACACTCTTGGTTTGGAAACAAAGGATTTACATTCTTCATTCACCAAAGGCTCCCAGAAGAAGAATCTTTCTGACATGGTTCGTAAGTTAGAAATTGTTAGCAACCTTTGGATCACACCTGGCCTGACGCTGACTAGCCAGGTTTCCTTTTAGACACCAGCTCCGACGAGCTTCTACCAAGACCAACACACAATCAACTCCCAACACAAATATGCCTCGTGCCTCAGTCCCGAACAACTTCAGCCACCACATAGCGACACTATTTTCCAGGCCCAATTATCCACCTTGCCAAACCTAAATCCCTCACCTTCGGATGGCTCTCTGGAGGGCCTTGATTCGTTCCCTAGTAGTTGGTCCGCCAGCGCGGATGTCGGCTGTTGTCATTCGTCGCTGGTCTCTTGGTATCCACTAAGCCCTAACATGACTAACAGCAGTAAGTTGAGCGGTTTCTAGGCAGAGCACTGGAATTACTAGGTGGTCAATTGATGTTGCCGCGGGTGGACATCCTGGTTGATGTCTAACGACAAAAGGCGATCGCTTGCGTTCTACAACCTCGACGAAGATTATGGATTTATGACACTGTAGCCTTAATATTTCTCTTATTCCTACAACACTTTAGTTTCCTTGTTACATATTACGTGCATGTATACAATATTATAATTGTCCGCTAATCCTATGTAGCCCTTGGCTGAGCTGGTGACCGTGGGTTTGAACTTATCCATCAGCTACCACCTCCGTGGACGAGTCTGCGACTCGTTGGGGGTGTTGCCCCCAATCCCCCTGTCATCCTATTCATCACTGTAATTCCTCTCTGTATGTTGCAGGACCATAGATGGACCACTGCTGTGGACATGTTGCCAAGGCCTCATTCCTTGCCCATGTAACATGCCCCAGCAGTGGTCCATCCATGGTCCTGCCATCCTATTTATTGATTCTTTGTTTAATCCAGAACCAAAGTCACTATATGCTGTCATTCAAAGAACACCTCTAAGTACTTCTATATCTACCACAATTCACTGTTTTTGTATCATTCTGTTCTGTGGGAAAAGCAACCTTGACACCTGGGATTGAGGAAAAGATGTGATCTGAACTGGAAATTTTTGGTTAGGGTTAGAATTTATGTGGTCTAACTTGGTGCACATAGTGGACATCTTGTAAGCTTTGACATTTGATCAATCAAACCTCTATCAAACCTCTAAGTACTTCAGTAAATACAACATTTGTGGTTTTTGTAGTATTTTGATCTTGTAGAAAAATAACTCTGATGTTATGAGGATGAGTACAACAGGAAAGAGCTACATATAGTTGTTCATGAGAGAAAACAGGAGTACATAAATCTAATCAAACATGTTGGACACTTCGTTCTCAAGACTTGTTGATAGTCATTGAAGTTGTGCCATTGCCATTGTGATGCAACCTTTGCTTGGGGCATGAAATTGTACAGTAGTTAGCTAAAGCTGAGAAGAATACAATTCAATGCATTACCTTAGGAGGAGCCTTGGTACAATTAGACTTGAATTCTTTGCTTCAAAGACACCATCAGGGCTCTGACTCCAGGTTATGATCAGCCCTGGCATGCACTCTGTTGTCAATGTCCTCTGTGACTTTATTGTCATCTTCACTTCCCCTTTGTCTGTCATCCTCACTTTTGCCATCCCCAGACTTAATGTATATGTGATGTCCACAACTTGGCAGCCTGGTATTTACAGTGGGGGTGGAGCGATGGTGGGATGGAGTAGTCAAGGGAGGTTTGTAGGAATACAAACATATGCACATAACTTAGGTAATCATGTACTTACCCTAGAGGTGTTGTACTGTAGCCTACCTTAGTGACTACATACTAAGGTATACTACAGGTCCTTTAAACCTATGTATTTACAGGTTTCTACAGGTTATGAGCCCCAAAGCCTGTCAGTAACCTAGTTCACTCAACCCAAAATTCCTGCAATGGCGAAGGAACTCCCACAACATGCTGTCAGCATGAATGGGAACCAAGGGGCCAGGGAAGAGGCTAGTGGACAAGGAAGAATTGGTGAGAAGGGTGAGAGGGCGAGGGGGAGCGCAGCTCTCAGCTCAGATGACAAATGTTGTACCTGACTCAACACCACCACCACCTTCCATTACCACAACCCAGTCCTGCCAGTCAAGCAGCTGGCACCCATGTCATACATACTGCAGAACTCGCTATTGAACAAGGTCAACAAGAAGGTGAAAAAGGGGGGGAAAGGAAAGCAGCACGAGAGGGTGAGTAGGAGTGCAGCTCCCAGCTTGGACGACAAATGTTGTACCTGACTCAACACCACCAGCCATGTTCCTTCCACATCCTACCAACCCCAGATGAACAAAGTCAACCCTCGAGCACGCCGCTCGAGGGGGAGAAGACTGGTCAGCAGTCGAGTGGGCATCCTGACGAGATGGCCATGAACCTTGAAACCCCACAAGACAAGTCAACCACCATGCTGCCAATACAGACGCTGCCAGACGAGAAGTTGAGCGGAGAGGGCCGAAGAACAGCCAAGAGGCAGAGGGAGGCAGCAGGTGTCAGAGACGAAGTCGAGGGGAGTAACGACGATTGGGAGACATCGGATAGAGTCAACAAATGGCGAAGTCGAAAGGGGGAGGCCATAGAGGACGAGAAGGGTGGAAGGGCGAGTGGGAGTGTGACTCCCAGCTTGAATGATGACAGTGGGGACGAGGACATCTGCCACACGTACATTGTACCCAAAACCACCCAGCTGGTCCCCTACCACATATCACCATGCCCTGAACAACGCGACAATGACAACACCACAAAGGCGTACACAATGGCCGCACGAGGATGTGCAGACATCGTGCATGACCCAGGCAGCAGCACGGACTCACCAGGAAGCCAACCCCTGAGCGTACGGCTCAAGGGGGAGAAGTGCAAATGAGCGAGCCTATACGTTGAGCCCACAGACATTGACATGGACGACAACGAGGTCGCATGAGACCAAGGCAACCAGAAAATGCCCAGAGGCACTGTGGGCACAATGGACAGTGACGAGTGCAGTCCCAACGAGCCCACAGAGTCCCCTGATGAAGAGGCAGAGGGATGACAGTGAGATGGCGAGGGTATGCTGATGGTCAGCCACCGGACACAAGGACGCAGGGCATGGAGGCCCATACGTCAACACCGTGCACCGTTGACACCGCCCATCAAATACAGTTGCATCAGGACGATGCTGGACCAATCAAAGGTGTTGGATGCATCAGATATGCACTGAGGATGCCGGGGGAGTGTCCCAGGCCAGCCAGGACCCAACCTGAAGGACCAGCGAGCACCGTGCACAAAGACTGCGTGCCCCCATTGCCAGGAAACGTGAGACGCACCGTGAATTACCATATTGGGTAATCATGCTCGAGCATAGCACTTCGGCGACATACACAGACATTGCTGCACCATGGACACATGCATTGCGAGTCATTATGGACTCAAGATTTTATTCACTCATTTACAGGAACTATGTATTCTAATAAGTATACATTCCTTCTGATCTATTCCTTCGACTCTACCATGCTTGGTTTGAGGGGGAGTGTTGGAATACAAACATACACATATAGCTTAGGTAATCATGTACTTAGCTTAGAGGTGTCGTACTGTAGTCTACCTTAGTGACTACATACTAAGGTATACTACAGAGCTTTACAGGTTTTCTACAGAGGCCACTGACACCTCAAACCCAAATGCAACGTGTGCAGGGATGATGAAGCCAGTGGGCATGTCATACAGACTGCTGAAAAGATCCAAAGAAGTTGAGGGGGAAAGGAGAGGTGAATGAGAGGGTGAGTGGGAGCACAGCTCCCAGCTCAAACGGTGAGTATGCTGTACCCAACTCGATCCCACCACCTCCCAACCTAGACAAACACCCACCACCCCTGAGCATGCTGCTTGAGGGGGAGGAAAGCAGTAAGTGATTGAGTGGTCATGTACACAAAACAGGCACGCACCTGGAGTGACCATGGGCTGAGCTGAGCACCACACCCCTGATATGGACACTGGATGACCAGAGATCAAGCAGAGAGGGTTGACAAATGGCCAAGGGCCACAGGGAGGTAGAGGGTGCCAGAGACAAGGTTGCAGAGTGGGATGCTGACATGAATGTGACATATGGAGTTGATGCACAGCAAAGTGGAAGGGGGGAGGCCATAGTGGACCAGAGGGCGAGTGGGAGTGTGGCTCCCAGCTCAGACGATGACAGTGGGGATGAGGTCTGCCACATATATGTCATACCCAACTTGAAAGGGTGAGAGGGCAAGGGGGAGCATGGCTCCCAGCTTGGACAATGATTGTCATACCCGAGTCTGACAAAATACAGTGAACTCTGGAACTGGAACACCAACTCCGCACTCCCAAAATGTTGGAGTTCCTACCTCTGCTCTGCCACTAGGCAGAACCACTTGGAGTCTCAACAACTGCTTGGACTTCATACAGACTTGCACGGACTCTTATTGCACTTTATCATCCTTTCCTTGTCATCACTACCAAGCCTCCATTGGTGCTCCATCACTTTCTGACATCACTTAATTACATTTCCTCATTGTTCCTGTTCCTATTCCCTGATTATTATTAGCAAGTGCTTCTCCACCCATTCTGCCACATATATATACTTAGTTTTGACTTTGGATTCCTCAGTTGTTCTTTGCCCCTCTTTTGCAGTGGCTGAGGTGAGTTTACTTTATACCTATTTACTACTCCTAGCTGATCCCTAGTAGTCTGGGCAATCACTGCCCCATCATACAGTGACTCCATAAACCATTGCAATGTTTGGCCTAAATGCAATGTGCAAGACATATCACAAAAGGGCGTGAAAATCTCGCTTAGCTCTGGTGACGCGCATTGTAGTAGTCACTCCTGGCTACAAATCGGTCCCTGGGTCATGTGATTTTCTTCAGTGGCTGTGGAGATATGGATATGCCAATTATAAAACAGTGATACCATTGCAACAGTTTATGTACTCTTAGCTTGAGAGGTGGAATTTCAATGAAATGAAGGGATAGCTGCAGTTGTTTGGTGCTACAAGCAAATATACACATATAAATACTATGTCTGAGTTTGAAAAATTTCACACACCTCTTTCCTTTCAACCACAATCATCATGTGATCCCTCGCTGCTACCCAAAAGAATACCATCATTACTATGCTTGACTCTGGTCATTCTGGTCATTCTATCATCCACTGGTTTTCATACCTCTACCATCTCTAGGCTTTGTGCCAAAGAGTGCTCAGAGCTGCAGAAGTCCACTGGAGGTCATCCATCCAAGCTTTCCCCTGCTAATGTCTGTCATGCC
>KN824910.1:0-53224 GCA_000827395.1 Paxillus rubicundulus Ve08.2h10 | reverse complement strand
CATGGATTCCGAGCAGGCGCTGCAACTCTGGGTCGCGGGAAAGCGGAGGTGCGAACTCCGGGGTCGCGGGAAAGCGGAGGTACAAACTCCGGGGTCGCGGGAAAGCGGAGGTATGAACTCCGGGTCGTGGGAAAGCGGAGTTGGTGTTCCGGTTCCGGAGTTCACTGTATTTTGTCAACTGGAAGTCATTGTGGATGATAAATTGCTAAATAGAGAGATAGGTGATACAGGTGAAGGAGGAGTGATAACTATGAAGCCAGGAAGGATATTGGAGGATCCATCATCGCTGGTGTCTACCAAGTCATCAAGTTCTTGCTCTTGCTCATGCAGCTGTATGGCTTGAATAATTTGGGTGACCATGTCCAGCTCATGTAGGAGCTGTTGGCACTCTGATGGGCCAGGCATTTTGGACACCTCACAGGGCTGCCACACTCCACCCTTTCATAACCTCTTATCTTTTGATATCAATTTACTGTAGTAATACGACCTTAGGCTCGTCAATTTTTCAAAAATCTGAAAGATCATAACCCTATTTCTTATCGGAGTACATCGGCGAGGACTTTTTCCCCCATTTGTGACATGTGACGAACTTAGAGTCATATTACTACAGTAGTTCGTACTAACCATACATCAGAGACAGCGTCCCTTTACGTTGACGCTTGACGATTCTCTTGCCGTGCAATGCAGAGTTGTGATTGGTAGACATACTGACGAAAAAGGCAGGTCCCTAAGCTATACCCAAAGAGTCTGCTCGATGAGTGCTCGATGAACGCTTAGTTTTGTCGATGGCATGAGATGCTATTCTTATCAAAAGCGGCCGGCATCATGCATGTGACCGCTTGCACAGCCACGTTTACACCCGTATCTAACCGGAGAGTGGCAGTGCTATAGGAGGGGGGGGTGGTGTTTATAATTGCAGGTTGCCGGATTTGGCTGTCAGACTTCTGTTGGAGCTTCAAAGTTTCTTTCCGTTCAGAACCTTCTCTGACTCAAATTGAATTCCATTATACATAGGTTTGTTTGGTATTGACCTAACGTACATTGAATAATTTTCGTCAAATGCCGAGTCAGGGCGTCGAAGCTTTTATGGTGTACCAAAGGGGATTGGGGGCAATGGATTCGTGTATCATACACCCATACACGACAACATACATACGTCCAAGTCAAAATGTCACTGCCATGACTGGGGCATCGAGCACCGCTCAGCCAATAGAGGCCGCGGAATGTCTACATCTCTCAACAAACACCAGAGAAACTAACTTCCTCAAAACGTCTCCGAGGCTCTGAGGACGTTTTGAGCCACGAGATTGACGGCACTCCCATTCAAATATACGATAGACCGTTTTTACCGTCCTGCAGATGAATAAGAATAATAACAAACAACTGATTCCACACATACAAAGATTGAAGGGCCTTTGGTTGCCTCCAGACTTCTAGCTCGTCCGATTACCTACCTAATTCAACCGGAAGCATAGCACCGAGCCGTACCGTGGCCAAAGTAATGGCGATCATCACAAGGTATACGGCGTACCCACCGATAATGTTGTGTTCGATGGAATAGGCAAACATCGAAGTCGCCATAGCAGGTCCGATCGCACGGACTGTGGATGCTGTGGTTTGGCTCAAACCATTGACAGCACCCAGCGTTTTTTGATTGGGGGCCGATGCAGTTATATGCATCAGCACACATGCTATACAGACATACACACTAAGCAACAATCCTGTGACGCGATACACAGATGACTCACAAAATGACATGTTTTGGATGACAGCAAGGAAAAGTTGGCAGGAAAGGAGGGCCCACACAGTCCATACAATACCAGACGTCCTGGCAATCGTTTGGATAACGGGGAACAATAAGAATGTCAGAATATATGATCGTTGTCCAATTCGAAACAGTGTCCTTGTCCCAAACTTGGAGACCAGGCGTGCGAAGAAGAACCCTTGGATGATTCCGTTTGCAATACCTAAACAGGACATCCAGAAACCGATCGTTGCAGGTGTGAAACCAAGACCTCCGTCTTCGATCGGTGTAGAGTAAAACAGAGGCTGTAGAGCGTACACCGCGATCTCTAACACTGCAAGCGAACCATAGCATGCGATAGGCACAAGAACTTTGGGAACAAAAAGCGACTTCAACGGTACAGGGCCGTCGAGCTCATTGGATCCGGGAAGACTGCATGTCTTCTTGATGGCACCGTAATCGCCACCGCGTGGTGTTGCTTCTCCGTCGATCACAGCAGGGCGTGGCTTGTACAACAGCGATCCAGGCAATGTCTATGAGAATGTCAACCACGCGAATCCATCAATGTGTACTGACTTACTTCCTTCAGGAAGAGTAAAATCATTATGAATGTGAGGGTGGCGAACATGGCAGCCACCAGGCACGGTAGAAAATAGGGATAATCTCCCCAGAAGCCGGCTGCGAACAGGCGCGGGAAATGATCCTGAGGGCGAGAAAGGGAGCCACCGATGATCGGCCTAGCAGACCGTTTGAGCCAGTGCAAAGCAAGTGGCTGTAGCCACATACCCAAGCACCACCCCAATTGACCATATCATCGGCAAGAAAGCAAAGCCTTGTGCCCGGTTTGTAGCATCGGTGAGTTCTCCCATCATGGTTTTCGTGACACCGATATTGCCATTCAACGCCCCTGTGACACACCGGCTGGAAGCTAAGATTAGCTGCAGTCAAGCTGCAAGCTCCCGTAATTCAAACCTCAAGACCAAGCCCCAGAATGTACGGGACAACCCAAAGCAGAGCATAGAAAGACAGAGTCCGAAGGTTCCGATAAGGAGCACTGGCTTCCGCCCAACATGATCCGATACACGACTCCACTGTAGGACCGTCAGGGCCTGAGTGACGAAGAAGATCGATTCCTAATGGAGCCCATGATAAATTGATGTCAGACACAGCAGCGGAGGGTTGTTGATCGCTCACGATCAGCCCCGCATAATAGCCTGCACGCAAGGTCAGGACGGTTATTGGAGTTGCTGCAAATCTGCACTTACCAACTTTGCGGCTGTCGCCACCAGTGACGTCTAGCTCGGACACAAGCTAGACGAATGTAAAAGGTTCGGACTTGCATGCATGCACCTCGAGCGTCACATACCTGATTGATGTAGGGCAGTATACTTTGCGAGGCGATGGGTTCGATGAGGCAGCTCAGCAGCAAGATCAGAATTTGGATTTTTGGGAGAGGGGTAGGTCTTTGGGGCACATCGAGGGAATCGGGAAGCAGTGGCACTTCCTCATCACAGTTTCGAGAGGGGGTCGTCATCGTCGGAGACATGTCCAAGGATCTCGAATAATGGTTGGGTGGAGCGCAGTTTTTATACCGGGAAGATACATGTCATGGAATTTCGAATCGAATTTTCTGGCTCAAGTGACCAAATCGATACGATCCCTCGTTACACTGTACGTATTAAGTGTATTGGACGCAACATCAAATTAGATTGTAGGCGCCCATGTATCATGGTCACGTTACGGCCCAGTTGACAAACCCAACCCAGATGCGGTGAATTGTAATCAAGGAAACCTTACTGTGCATGGGCTCGAGCCTCGGAGTCATACTAGTTACATAGTATCTGGAACTCCGAGGTCGGCGACCGGCGGCGCGGGGCAGGAATTGGGAAAGAGACCGGATCGTGCCATAAGACATGTTGTGACGAAGTTATCAGTGGGGAAAGAGAGCAGGTCGTGATGTGTGCGACTCTTGGTCATTCTCGTGAGTGCAGCCTCATGGCATAAAGGTCCTCACTGAGTGGACTTGAGCGGGTGTGGGCTATAATTCTCCGAGTCCAGGACGTACGACTGTAAATAATTGTCGGAAATTTTATTTTCAAATTGCAACCCTAATCCTAATGAAAGAGTCGTTATTCCAAGCGATTGGAATGAATTCTTTTTAGTAATTTAGTAGATTGTGAACGACATTTGAGAGAGATTGCCTATTTGGGGCAGGATTACTACCCATCATAAGCCATTCCCATTGCAACGGCATTGTAACGGCAATGACAATATTTTATAATCAGCATCTATTGCAATGGAAAAAAACAAATTTCCGACAATTATGTACAATGACTTCGAGTCAAACGTCTTCCGTCTCATGACTCGCAAAGAATCCTAATCAACCACCATATGACCGAACCTGTTACCTGTGACCTTTGCTTGTACGCATGCATGGCCTCCGATATTCCTCACTAATGCCCATGTTTACCAACAGGATTGGCGCAAGGCTCTAAGTCACTTCCTTACATCGTACTCTCATCCGATTCTATTTACCTGGCTTGGCCGGAAGCATAGCGCTGAAGCGTGAGGTCGCTAAAGTGATGGCAACCATCACAAGGTATACGGCGTATCCACCAAGGATGTCGTGTTGCACGGAATATGCAAACATGGAAGTCGCCATGGCAGGTCCAATCGCACGAAGTGCAGATGATATGGTTTGGCTCAGACCATTAACCGCACCCAGTGATTTTTGATTTGGTGCTGACGCAGTGATGAACATCAGTACACATGCTATAATGGGGATGAATTCAGTGGCCACCCGGAACACGATCCACAGACAACTTACAGAATGACATGCTTTGGATCACGGTAAGGGACATTTGGCAGGCAAGGAGGGCCCAGATAGACCATACGACGCCGAACCTCAGTGCAATCATATGGATGATTGGAAAGAGGCCGAATATCAGAACATATGCTCCTGATCCCATCCGAATGACTGTCTTCGGCCCAAGTTTAGAAACTATCGGTGCGAAGAAGAACCCCTGGAATATTCCGTTTACGACCCCATAACAGGACATCCAGAAACCGATGATCACAGGTGAAAGACCAAGGCCTCCGTGCTCGATCGGTGTGGAGTAGAACAGAGGCTGCAGACCAAGCAACGACATCTCTAGTATTGCGAGAGAGCCAAAGCATGCGATAGGCAGAAGTATGTTTGGAACGAAAAGCGACTTCAGTGGTACAGGACCGTCGATTGCCTGGGATTCCGGAATGCCGGAATACACCTTGTTAATGGCACCATATTGTCCACCAGATAGGGTTGCTTCTCCGTCGACCACAGCAGGCCGGGGCTTGTACAAAAGTGTGCCAGGTATTGTCTATCAAAGCGTCAACAGCGCGAATCTGTTCATGACTACCGACTTACCTCGTTCAAGAAGAATAAAACCATCATGAACGTGAGGGTTGTGAGCATAGCAACCACAAGACATGGCAGAAAATATGGGTAATCTCCCCAGAAGTTGCCTGCGAACAGGCGCGGGAAATGGTCTTGAGGGCGGGAGAGGGAACCTCCAATGACCGGCCTAGGGAGTCGTTGGAGAGAATGCGAATAGAGCGATGATAGCTGCGTACCCAACTACCACCCCAATTGACCATATCACTGGAAAGAAAGCGAAACCTTGTGCCCGGTTTGTCACATCGGTGAGCTCCCCCAACATACTTTTCATGACACCTACATTACCATTCAGTGCCCCTGTGACACACCGGCTGATCGGGAGTATATTGTCAGCGTACGGTGGAGTTAGATGTTCTCGTGATCCAAACCTCAAGATCAAGCCCCAGAATGTACGGGATAGCCCAAAACAGAGCATGGAAATACAGAGCCCAAGAGTACCCAAAAGGAGCACTGGCTTCCGGCCAACGCGATCTGACATGCGACTCCACTGTAGGACCGTCAGGGCCTGAGCTACGAAGAATGTTGATTCCTATTGGCCCCATAGATAGATCGATATCAGACAAGGTAGCGGAGGGGAGGGTATAGATCGCTCACAATCAGCCCCGCGTAATAACCTGCACATGAGATCAATCGGTTATCACTGCAGTCGCTATAATTTTGCACTGACCAACTTTGCGACTGTCGCCACCAGTGATATCAAGCTCGGACAAAAGCTAGGTGTGCAACCGTCACTAAGACTTTGATGTACAATGCACCTCGCGCGTTACGTACCTGATTGATGTAGGGCATTATACTTTGCGCGGCAACGGGTTCGATAAGAGAGGTCAGTAGCAAGACCATAATCTGGACTTTTGGGAGGGGAGTAGGTTTCTTGGGAACATCACGGGAATCGTGAAGCAGCGGCTCTTCCTCATTGCAGCGCTGAGAGGAGTCAGAGGAGGGAGCCACCACCTGGGTCATTTTCAAAGATCTCGACTGATGGTTGGATGAAGAGCAGTTTTTATACTGCGACGTCAGGGAATTGACCTTCCAAACAAAGAGAACCACCTAGATAGTCATGTTAGACGTATTTTCACATCACAAAGGTTATTATGTTCAATCTACTAGTAGGCGCCGATGTGCGCAGGGCCCACAAACTACCCGGTGAAGCGATTATAGGGTCCATTGAAAGGAAAGTGTTCCTCATGGGTTTGTTTTGCTAATCCTACATATCTCAATCGCACTTGCGGGTCAGCTGGATGAGTTTATGAGGATACAAATATCTTGTATACAGGACCAGTTCGTCAAAACTGCGCACACGTAAACCAACAGCAAAAACGTACAAATATTTCGCTTGGCGAAAATCTGTACAACGTTGCGATTCCCATCCATTGATTGTATTAGGGGGACGTCAGAAATTCTGATGCGGCCGTTCTAGTTCGTGGGAGGAAGGTGCTTCCTCGATACAGGCTTCAGAGCTGTTTTTGACAAGGAGTTGTGCAAATTTCACATGACATTACAACCTACGACAAGTAGCACAACTGGT
Source organism: Paxillus rubicundulus Ve08.2h10 (assembly GCA_000827395.1). Classification (NCBI taxonomy): domain Eukaryota; kingdom Fungi; phylum Basidiomycota; class Agaricomycetes; order Boletales; family Paxillaceae; genus Paxillus; species Paxillus rubicundulus. Next base: position 46,519 of record KN824910.1, on the reverse strand, counting down.
ACAACTCGAAGGGCAATGCGGATGCATGCTGTATAGCAACCCTGGCATGAGTGCATGAGTGCAGGCAGGCCATCCACGAACAGCGAAGGATCTTCTCTACGCACAAGGCTCAGTACAGCTGCTAGTCCGAATTTGCATACTGCTGAAGAAGACAGACGCAAGAACTATCGGCTTAACTCCGAACGCCATAGATGGCCTCGTTCTATTCATGGCATCAACGGATGAATGCCTGTGCAACGACGTTAGTGATGATTTTATGCACGTGAGGCAATGAGATCAGCAAGGGTTGCCCGAATATTTGAGCTGTGGCGGGCCTTTTCGGCAGGATATTACGAAGACCGTCGTGAAAGAACATCATGCGTCGTTGCAAGGCGGAAGTAACATTTACCTGGTACAGGGGCGGTTCTTGTGACCGCATTGTGAGATGAGACGCAGGGGGTCTATCTGCATAAAATATGTTAGCAATTTAGTCGTCAAGTTCTGGATCGTAACGATCAGACATTTAAAAGAAAACAGCCAGGAAATTGTCGTCAGATGGCCTCGCAAAAGGCACATCAGGCGGTAACTCCATATAACATCACAGAACAACTCGCTCGAGATAGATCTAGAAACTCACCTTGCCTAACCTTGGACAGGGAGACAACGCTTAACAAGGCCACACCTGAAGAAGGGAAGTTAGTATTTGATTGGATTTAAGGTGAGAAGCTAATATGATCAGTGGATTGACAGATTAAATAGTGAGAGCATCGTGTAAGGTGACACTCAGAAACTCTAGTTTGAATGATAAAATTTCATCCTGCGAAGCGGACTCTCTGGAAGGCAAAGGACGAATTGGGAACTTACGTCGAAAAAATATGTATACCCGGTGTTACAACGCACGACATGCGGAGAGCGTGGCAATGACATCTATAGAGGAGATGTTAGACATTGTGTGAAGGTTGTGTAGTAACATGCAGAGTCAGGGTAACTATGACATATAAGACACATCGCGTCACGAATGTCCGGACGCTCGCCAGAGTAGAAAGGTGTTTTCATCGCGAAGAGGAAGAAGGCAGCCAATGCTTTTCAAAACTCACCTATAGAGGACTGACCCTGTTCCCAGCGAAAGGTCACGTTCTCCAGAGACTGAAGGACGCTGGCATCGTGCTTCAAAAATGAATGTCGAGGTTGAAAAATATGTAGCAAACGTTAGGGCAGGCATCGAGTCACGTGTAATCCATATATAGACTTGCCCCTTTCATCTTGTTCATACCTTCAGATGGTCTTTCACTACGTGCTGGAGGCACGCCAGTCAGAACAGTCAAGGCGGCGCACCCTCCAACCTGGTGCGAGTTTTCCCACCTGTGCCAAGCACACATCCTGGAACGTGTCTACAAGCAAAGGTGAGAAAGTTTGCTGGCATCACTCTACGATGAATATCTACCGGATTTAAATTCCCCAAGGAACTTCCGTTTGCGCCCTCCCCCAAATTTCTGTGGATCCCGATCTGACCCTAATCTTCTCCATCCCTGGAAATCCAGGTGTTCTCATCGTTCACTCTGTGTGAGAGTCGAACAAAGCGCAAGGCAGTCTTGGCCAACACTACTCCACGACAACCACAAATGCATGACCCCCTCCAGTGAACTGCACCAACAAGTACGATGGGAGATCGCGATGCGATGGCAGACCATTCTGCTCAAAGCGTGTGTAGTCCAATCAAACGAGCCGCTTTGACCCACCCGTTGTGCACAGCCAGTGACCGACTATTGTCCCCTCGGTCTCTCACAGAGAATCGTACACCACCTTGTCCGCAACGATGATCCTCAACAGCCCTCACGCATATCAGCTCGCTCACCCCAATTTTCCTTGTGGGTATTGCCCTCATCATCGTTGGTACTCACCTCCGAACTCCCTAGGATGTTCAAATTCGAACTGAGCATTCGCAAGGAACACAAACTGATCACTGGCACGTCGGGGGTGAACGGCGTTGTAGGACACCCCAGCTACGCCGTCCTTCTCGGGTTCAGAACTATGCCGTATTGTACACTGGTGGCGACTAACAGTAACAACAGAGTTTCTCACATTCCGTGCAAGACTAGCAGGGCTTGTCAGGATAATTCACAAGGTAGGAACCACAACAAATGACCGAACCCTGGAACCTCTGTTCGATACACACCTGGCTTTCAACCATTCATCAAGGCATCAAGGGATTTGGGTAGTCCGCATAAAGAAAGGGGTCCATCGGATGACTTATTTTATTGTAAGTCACTTCTGCACATCACCTTTGATTCGTGGAGTCCAGCTCTGCTCACCTGGCTCAGCTGGAAGCATAGCGCCAAAGCGTGAGGTTGCCAAAGTGATAGCGACTAACACAAGGTATACTGCATATCAACCAGCAAGGCTGTGTTCCACGAAATATGCAAACATGGAAGTCGCCATGGCAGGTCCGATCCCACGAACTGCGGACGCTGTAATTGCCTCAGACCGTTGGCTCCACCCAATGATTTTTGGTTTGGTGCTGACGCAGTGATGTACATCAGCGCACATGCTGTGAAAAGTACCGACTGAGAAACGGTCCACGACACGATTCACGGATGACTCACACAATGCCATGCGTTGGACCACAGCAAAGGAAGGTTGGCAGGCAAAGAGGGCCCAGAATGACCAGAGGATACCAGACCTCCGTGCGATCGTATGGATGATTGGAAAGAGCGCGAACGTCGGAGCATACGCTCCAGATCCCATCCAAAAGACTTCCTTGGCCCTAAGCTTGGCGACCAGCGGTGCGAGGAAGAATCGCTGGATTATGCCGTTCACGACACCGGACAGGACATCCAGAAACCGATGTTCACAGGTATAAAATAAGGGGCCCCACGGTCTATCGGTGCTGAATGTAACAAAGGCTGCAGGGTGAGCGACGACAGCCCTGATCTTAGCACATAACTAAAGCATGCGAGAGGAGAACGATCTTGGGAACGAAAGCGACTTCCGCGGTACAGGGCCGCTGAGTTCGTGGGATTCCGGTGGTCCAGAGTACACCTTGTTAATGGCACCATATTGTCGGCCGCATGGCATTGCCTCTCCGCCTACGACAGCTGGCCGGGGCTTGTGCAACACTGTGAGAGGTAATGTCTATCAAGGCGTCAACAACGCGAATCTATCGATGCCTATCGACTTACTTCATTCGAGAAGAGTAAATCCACCATGAACGCGAGGGTTATGAGCATAGCAATCTCAAAACATGGCAGAAAATATGGATAATATCTCCAGAAGCTGCCCGCGAATAGGCGCGGTAAATAATCTTGAGGATAGGAAAGAGAGAGCCCGATCACTGGCCTGGGAAGTCGTTGGAGTCGACGCGAACAGAGCGGTGACGAATGCATACCCAACCACCACCCTAATTGACCATATCACTGGAAAGAAAGCGAGACACTGTGCCCGGTTTGTCACGTCGGTGAGCTCCCCCAACATGGGTTTCATGACACCGACATTGCCATTCAGTGCCCCTGTGACGCGCCAGCTGATCATGAGAGTATTGCCAGCGTACGATGGAATTAGGTGTTTCCACCATCCAGACCTCGTTACCAAGCCCAAGAATGTACGTGATAACCTGAAGCAGAGCATAGAAAGGTACAGTCCAAGGGTGCTCAAAAGGAGTACTGGCTTCCTGCCAACACGATCTGACACACGGCTCCACTGCAGAACGGTCAGACTTAATTCCTAATAGCGCCGATGACACAGGCAAGGGGAGGGGGAGGGCACAGATCCCTCAGAATCAGCCGCATGATAACCTACACAAGAGGTCAGAACGGTTATCACAGTTGCTGCAAATCTGTACTTACCGACTTTGCAACTGTTGCCACTAGTGACACCCAGCTCGGATACAAGCTGGACGCATGCTTTTATAGTTCTGTACTGTGACGATAATTGTCGGGGATGTGACCCTGCGCGGCCAAATGGACAGACACCGGAAGAACCACCTATAGTAGTTCAAGTTAGTCATGTTGGACATCATAATCAAGCTGACATGTTCAATCTAGGCGCCCATGGCTCAAAAGCCGCCCAGCAAAGAGATTAAATATGATGGATTACCGAAACAAAACAGAGAGGCTGTTCTTCGTAGAACTTTTTTGCTGATCCTATCTCAGTTGAATTTGACAACCTCATGATTCGTCAGGGCTGTTGTGTGCAATGTTGCAATTCTGACCAGTCGGAGGAAGCTTCACTACATGTCTTCCTGATGGAGTTTGTTGGAGCCCCAGAGCAACATATGATCGAGACTACAACAGAGGGGAAAGACGACAAAGATGGTAGGGCTACGAGGTTTATATACCTGACAAAGGTGGAACGAATCCACTATGTCTGAACAGCGTTCCCCTCTATAGTTTCTTTGGACACCTGTTCCTCAGAGGGCGATTGTGTTCACATGTCATTTCGACCTACAGCAAGTAGATCCTGGACAAGGATAGTGCGAATGTGCCATAGCAATCCCAGAAGGGATCGACAGGACGTTGAAAGAGCTGCACAAGTAAAACGTAAAGTCAGCTCAAGGATCAAAATAATAACTTGGAGATATCAGAAGAGGTCTTTGTAATCTACGCCGAAGCTCAGCAACAGCTTCTAGTTGATTATCATTTTCGACAAGAGAATCATCCTCAGAGTTTGCCTAACTATTGAGCAAGACAGATGCAAGTTGAACTAGCTTACCTCCAAACGCCACGTATGGACTCATTATATCCACGGTATCAGCAGGTACTTCGTACCTGTAAAACGAGTACGTTAGTGATGACTTCAAGTGAGATCGCAATAAGGTGGATCAGCAGGGGTTGCCCGAATATTTGAGCTGTGGCGGGCCTTTTCGGCAGGATAATACGAAGACCGTCGTGAAAGAACATCATGTGTCGTTGCAAGACAGAAATGACATTTACCTTGTACATGTAAAGTTCTTGTGACTACAGTGTAGTGAGGTGCTAGGGTCTGCGCAAAAATGTGTTAGCAATGTAGTCGCCACGTTCTGGATCGATCCACTAGAAGGTCAGACATTTAAAATAAAACAGCCAGGAAATTGTCGTCAGATGGCCCCGCGAAAGGTCATCAGGCGGTAACTCCATATAACATCACAGAACAAGAACTTGCTCGAGATAGATCAAGAAACTCACCATAATCATCCTTAACCTCGGACGGGGGGACAACGCTCGAGCAAAACACATCTGAAGAAAATAGAGTTAGTATTTAATTGGATTTAAAAGAAGAAACTGATATGATCAGTGGATTGACAGATTAAATGGTGAGAGCATCGTGCCAGATGGCACTCAGAAACTCTAGTTTGAATGACAAAATTTCATCCTACGAAGCAGATTCTCTGCAGGAGAACAGATGGATTGGAAACTTACGTCAAAAAGATATTCCCGGTGTTACGGCGCACAAGATGCAGAGAACATAACAATGACCTCTATAGAAACGACGTTAGACGGTGTGAGAAGGGTGTTTACACGACATGTTGAGTCCGGGTGATAATAACATGTAAGACGCATCGTGTCACGATGTATGGACACTCCCAGGATTGAAAAGGTGTTTTCATCGCAAGAGGAAGGGAACCAATGCCTTTTAAAACTCACCTATAGAGAAATGACCATCTGTCTAGCCAAACGTCACATTCGTCCAGATAAGGTTGAAGGGCTCAGCATCGCGCCTCGGATTGAATGTCGAGGTTGAGATAGGTTCGGGGTCCGAGTGAAAAAGAAAATATGTGGTCAGTAGCCGACATTAGGGCAGGCAGCCATTCAGTCACGTGCCATCTTCATACAAATTGGCCCCTAAGATTGGGAGCCAAAGACCGTTTAATCATACAAATTCGTGGCACATGGATCTGGTAAAGTTATATACAAAAGCACAATCCAGTAATACTCTTTCGTGACGAAAATCATGCAGGCCCAACCACTACCTGCTTCGTCTTCTTCATTGTCGCAATTGTCTCGTCAGATAAACCAAGATGGGCTTTCACAAGCTCTGGGGGTGTCAACGCAAGCCACTGGATATCATGCCAGTCAGAATAGTAGCCTTAAAATTGGTGCGAGTTTGCTCACCTGTGCCAAGCTCACATCTTGGTACACGTCTAAAAGGGATGGTGAGAAATTTGCTACGAATCACTTTATGATAAATACTCACTAGTTCTGAACACCTCCAAGAACTTCAGAGTCGTGTTTCCAATGTTCTCTACGTAGTGCCCTGCCAGCAATCTCTGAGCAACCATAGATATGGGGGTGAAATTCGTTTACCATAGGGTGCGGGAACGTAGCCAACATCACCAGCCTATGGAAGAGTAAGAAAGTGCATTAGAAGCTCGACAGATATCCCTACCTGGAAGTCCCATGTCCTAGCATTGCTTGATGAGGCAAATAGCGTCATACGAGCATTACCCTCTCTGTCAAGATTCGTAAATGAATGTCACGCTTCAAAGCACGAGCTCACTTGCAAAAAGAAGTCCCATTCGTCTTGAGTGGGGTGCCACTTCAATGAATGTAAGTAGGCGTCCTGGGAGGTTTTCGAGTACATACGTGCAGTTCCCTGGAGCACACAGTGGCGTTAAGCAATGCACCACTAGCGTGCTGAATTTCCTACCTCATCGCGCCAGGCTCCACAGTGACTTCTGCAGCGGCGATGGTGATGGAGACCGTGAAAACAGTGGAATCGACAATTTTGATAGATCCCCCATTGAGTGGCGTGATCGGCACTTGTGACAACGGGTATGTAAACGGATGAGGCACCGTGCCCTGAGGACTTTCAGGCGCCTGCTGGTTATCAGGAGGAGGAACTGATCAAGCAGGGATCAGAGCCGTGAGTTTTAGCAGGCCATATACAGTTGGTTGATATCACGTACTGGCAGGGAAGATGTAAAGTTCCTTAGATGGTATGTTATTGAACGCCGAAATATCGGTTTGAAAGTTCTTGGCTATGACTTCCTTTGGTACGTGTGCCAGCCAGTCTAAAGATATCTTATACTCAAGGGGATGGCCAAACGAACACCGAAAAAAACTTGCCAGTGAGCTGCGGGACGTTTCATTAGTACAGCCCAACTCACTAGGCCGTCATAACTTACCAGAAACGTCGAATCTTCACTAAAAGCGCCTGTGTCAAAGATCTTAAGATGAAGATGAGGTTATGCCGCGAGTGGCTCGCAACAACTTCGGAACTTGCCAGCAAAAATTCCGCTCCATCAGGTGTATCGCCAGTTGCTTGCAAGCTATGTGGAATTCCGGCTGGGAAATACCACAGATCACCCGATCCCTGTGACATGAATGTGAACAGCTGGGTAACACATAACGACCGCAGAAACTTACAACAGTGCCAATAAAATTTTGTCCATCCGGGTTTATTGATGTGACTTGGACATTTCCCTAACACAAAATTTAGCCGAACGGACAAAGCATCACGCCGAGGGAACCACCTTCAATATGTATGCCCACTGGAACTCGCTCAGCATGGGGTCGCAAGAAGCATCACGCCAAGGCTTACCTCGCTGGTCTTGTGCCAATGCAGTTCGCTATCAAAATTTGTTTGAGTCCTGAGTCCAGAGATAGAGATGAAGAATGCCCACCGAATGGCGCCAGGTTCTAACCGCATGTTAACGCCGGCCATTTCTGCGAAGGAGGTCGGATTACAATTTTCGGATCAAAGTACGATAGACTCACCCGTCGCAATGGGCAGGACCTCAACTATCCAGACCATGGATGCTTATTGTTTCTGTGGAAATATGGAGACCTGATTAACGTACTGTTCTGCTGCCTCGCCCAGCCGCCCGTCTGAAGACGATTGTGACTGAGACCCATCGGCCATTTAACATTAGGACTTGTGTGACATGAACGTAAAGCCATGTTCCACATGGAAATATGCATTGTTCTTACATGTCTCCATTATCAGTGGTTGGAGGGGCCAGCAAGTCTGCGTTCATCAAATCAATTGGGATGTTCTGAGGACCAAGCACGGAGGCGCCGAGTGCTCCGCGCTCAGGTGTCGGGATGATGTCACTGCTTGGGAGCCAGAGAACACCGTTTGGATCATCGCTCGCATAGGGCACAGTAGGGTTTGGTGACGCGGCGGCTGAAGTGGAGCTGGGCGTAACGCTTGAATATTCAGAGTCTACGAAGTCGACCGTAGGGGATGTCGCTGCGATAGCCGCAAACAGAAGGGAAATCAGAGCGGTCGAGAGCCCCCCCGCCATGTCGAGTCTTTGAGTGTAAACAAGGAGAACGATTGAGGTATGGGAGGTAGGGCTGATTTGGGAGGAGAAAACAAGACCTTTTTGTACCCCAACCTTGGCATAGTTATATCCGTAAATTTCCACTCGCTAGAAACCACCCAGGACTATTTTGTACGCTTTGTCCAAAGGCAATCTTTCCGTGAACACCCGCAAAAACCGTCCTAGGTTCGGCTGGCTCGTTTCGAACGCAAGCATATTACGGGTCTGTGGATTTGAGTCCAGTCGGAAGGAATGCATCTGATAAAAACCGAACCATGGTGAGATCACCGGTTGTACAGGGTGCTGCATATTTCAAGAACACGATCTCGATACACCAACCTTGAGTGTAATGCCACATACCTGATGCAAGGGTGTTATTTTTGCCTGCGTACAGAAATGAATTTTAGATCGGTATCGTCATACATAGCCTGTGATGTGATGTCCTGGAATTGTGATAACCCGGCGTGTGCCATAAATAGTAGTGCAAGATATGAGCACTTTTCTGTGGCGGCGGGGTGCATAGATAACGTAGCATGCGTGCCTGCTAGCAGGCGAAAAGAAGAGTCACAGGTGAGACCTTGGGGACGCGCTTAGCAACCATGGCAAGTAACATGACGGATGTAATAGGCCAATGCCAAGCACAAAATGATCATGAAAGGTGGGGGGATTTGCCAGTGCTTGGGGGGGGATCTCATATCATTTGATGTGACTTCAACCATCCCTTTGGTGATGGCGCCCTCTGCAACGTTGCGCAGAATCTCCAGTGCCTGCTGTATCAATCATGGCTGCCCAAGCTATTTTGGAACGACGGGATTGATTCCAAGCTTGAGAGTGAGTGGAGCCAGTTCTTGCACAACCCTCTTCCGGGAAGCCATAGCTGCCCAAGTTCAGCCACGTGCTGTGATGTTGGCAGAACTGCGATTCCTGCTGAGGTTGAGTGCGTGGTCGTCAACTTCCCACTGGAGATAGACGAGAGCATGCGCACTCAGGTGCAGCATATCATCGAGATCCGCATTATCCCTGTGTGACCGTTTCCAGTCAGCGTGAACAACTTACGTGTATTCATCTCCAGCAAGCTATCTGTTGTTTAATCTCTGTCAGCAGCCATGTCAACAAGATTGCCTTGCCGCCCACCGGTCAGCTTGAAGCCAGAACTACGGGTACGATCCAGGGTGTGGGTGAGGTTCATGTTCCGCGGGTGTAAATGGCCACATGCACCACGGAGGTAGGCGTCTGACGGAGGCACGTTCCATTGTACACGGAACGAAAGCAAACCCGCGCGCCTGGAACTACTCGCTGGCACACGGATCCGACCGCTGCCCCAGATCTGTCTCCTCCAGGACATTTGCTACAGGTACTATCCAGCATCGAGTGCTGTAACGGTGTGTTCTGGAGAAGTCAGCTGAGGTTGTAACAGGACCCGCATCGGCCGAGAATCTCCGCCGTACGTGTAGGAACACCGTACTAGTACTGGTTTGCATGATTGTCTCCTTTCATGGTCTGCCATGCATTACCAACCTTTTCTGACCATCAACACTACGGCATGACGCGTCCAGTAATTGATCGTGATCACCTGGAGCGATCATGGAACTTCCTCCTACGACACGGGACCCTTACAATGCAGTCAGCAGTCACACAAATGTCACGACGCGTCACACAGAATCACGGATGCCGAATCTGACTCCACTCAGTGCATGCTCAGCGGCTACAAGTGCCAGCTGAACATCAATGTTGGAACAGTCGTGTACAAGGTAACAAGAAGTGAATGCCAACATTTAGATTACCAAAGTCTGTCTGGGTTAGATGATGATGCAATATGTGAACATCTAGGTATGTATTATAGCGAGTGTTGTGTTGCTGTTGCAGGAGGGTGTGTGTATGTCGTGAACAAACTGGTCCGTTTTGGGCCAGATGATGAATAGCGAAGTAGATGTAGTGGCGGATGCGGCCGTGGAGAGCGAGGATCGAAAACCACGAGCATTGCAGTCGGGTGCGGGATTTTTCGCCCGTGGTCCCCCCCAGCATCTGCACGTAGCTTCCCTTTTCTGCCTCTGGACTTGCGTAGACGAACCAGCGCCATCGACGTCAGCCGCGGCGCACCTCAGGCCTCAGCGCCTCAACCATGGTCGCCAGCAGATAACCAAAATAGCAGGAGCGGGTGGCACAAACAGCGTGATCATCCAGCGTGACATTCGTATTTTCAACGATTTCACCCATTCCTCCACGAATTGGTTTCGTTCAAGCTCGCAGTAGTTTCGTTCCGATGCTAGAACATGTGGATAGTGGGGGACGAACGAAAACTTATGAGGAAGTGGCATATTTTGCAAAACTGCCGACTGGTGTGTGCTGCATTGTAAAGGATAGTAGATGCGGCAGACAGAGAAGTCCAGAAAATCGTCTTCCATACTAAACGAATGCGAGCGGAGATGCTGAGGGAAAGACGCTGAGAACGGCCAAATTGGAAGTGGCGGCGATCACGTTGAGAACAATCGGTATTTATATACTCCAAAAGATCGACCTGAACGAGTTCCGCCCTGACGCAGCCAAATGCTGTTTACAAGATGTCGCAGAGTTCGTTGGTGACCAGCATCGGAGACAGCGCCCCTTTATGTTGACGCTTGACGACTCTTACGCCGTGCAATGCAGAGTTGTGATTGGCAGACACACTGACGAAAAAGGCAGGTCCCTGAGCCATACCAGAATAAAACCTGTTTCCAGGTTTTCTACAGGTTTGGTGAACTGCAGATTGGCAGGCTGGTGCGCCAGAACTGATTGAATCATGATGGTAGCGAAGAGGCCCTGAACTCTAATCAATTTCTACATGTCCAATTGGTGATTTTGCCTCAGGGATCGTTGATGGAAAAGGTTTTTGGGATGACGTACCAGCCGGGACGCTGTCTCTAATGGGGTGACGCACTCATTCGCGTACCTGTACCCGCAACGAGGGTACGCCGCGGTATGAGCACTTTGACGGTTGACCCATGGCCCGTAGCGGGTACACCCGTGGGTCTTGGTGGGTGATCGCGATGCCAGTGTGGACATGCATGACCACGACGTGGGTACGAACGTGGCATATGAGGCGTATAGCATTCGCCAGCGCCATTGCTTCATGGCGTGCATGGGCGCATGCCTGTCTTCGTGGCTGCACGGTGTCATGTGCCAGTTGCGACGTACCTGTGGTTCTCCCTCTTCACCTTGTCGTCCCCCTGTTGTGCGCACACCGGGTGTCAATGCACTTGATACAGCCACACTGGTGGTGTCGTACCACACATGAGACGGGTTGGGGGCCGACACAGGGCCGAGGACGACGGGACAACGAAGATGATGGAGTGATGAGATTGACTGGTGCCTTCGCCCATGATGCGGCACTTTGGCCCGGGAGTAGGGGGGCGGGGCAAAGATATCGGCTGTACCATTTCACATGGTCATCAAAAACTTGGTCTGGGGGATATGCCGCCCATTGGATGCCTGATTTTAATAGCACTTTCTACGGAAAATAATTTCCACACGGTTCCAAAAAAAAAAACATAGATTATACAAATTCGGCAATGGGACGCGTAGAAAGTTTGCCACATCGGGAGAAATATTAAAATTAACAAGGAAACGTTCCAACTGTCGAGCCCCTGTGCAAAATACGTATAGTTTGACCGACTTCAGCAAACCAGCTAAAGCCCTTATCAGACGTCCCGAAGCCTCCAATAACTGGATACTTCAGGCGTCTTGCAAGTGAGGTGTAAGGCAACGCATGGACGTGCAGATGCAAGTGATGTATGCTGTTGAACGGAGGTACATGGAATCCCATCCTTTGGACCGGTGAACTTGCTTAAGATCGTATCTGGGGGAGTGGAAATTTACCTGCGGTGGGTAGCGGGCACTTGATGCTGGTCTAGGATATCGTTTCCTATTTTCTCCATTCGTCTCACTTGAATGAGAACGTGAGCTCTAGTGTGAATGGCAGAGAAAACACGGTACCCATGTCGGTGTCCTGCTTGGTCAGGTCCTTGACGCTATCTATTCCAGGGATAGGGCCAGTGAGCTGAAAAGATGAAGCGCCTGCGATAAGACCACTCGGAATGAAACCCACCAATGTGGATTTTCGGGATCAACAGAAAGTGGTGCAGACTCGCAGGACTGCGGTCACGGAAGGCCATGAAATCTGCGTCCTGAATGACAGTTGGAATGATCTTGATTGGTCCGCAGATGTTCGTACCTCCCAGACGACACTGAAGGCATCGCGGTGGCCAGAGTAAGCCTGACAGAATTCACACCGGTTGGTGCCACTGACAGCCTGTTTGGCTGCGTCCGACTCTGAACGGGCTGTTCTGGTCGTTCCGGAGAACATTGGGACCAACCACGCGAATATTCCTGGCATGTAATTCCCAGGTGTGAGTTGAACGTAACGTTGAACTGTGAAGATGCCAGCAAGTCCGAACCAAGAACCCGTTTATGGCAGTCGCTGTGGTCGACTTCACGCCACGTCCACAAGCATCTGGCGGCATCTGAAGGTGTTCGCACATCAAGCGCAACGCTTTCTTCCTAATCACACGTACATGAGGTCCTGACCTACACCAACTACCATCCGACGGAGATACGCCCGCGTTCCCGTCCATCACCGAGACCTCCTAGTGACTTTGCACCTCCAGACGCACCGTCGTCCTTCCAACGAGTCGGCAAAATGTCTACGTCTTCTGACAGCACCCAGCCCACCTGGTCCGGCGACGAGCCAGCCCTCACAGGCGGCACTTTTGAGATACCATTCACTGCCTCTTCTGATACTTCCGAAGGCTTTGAGACGGGCGGCTGTTCACATCTTGTTGCCGTATTCGCGGATGCACCTGCGAGAGAAGCTCTGTTGAACAAGTACAAGAGTGTTATTGCGTGGCATGCGCGTAGAATTCAGGATACGTCACCTCCTGCGAAGCGGAGAAAGGTGAGTGCGTGTACACCTGCCGCATATTCGATGCTAACTTTATACGTGGTGTCTTGACCTTAGGTCTCCGCACCTACATGTGGTACTTGCAACTTAACGTTGTCGCGTCCCTTCGCATGTCTTTCTTGCTCCTTTGGGGGCTGTTGGTCGGATGGACACATAACGAACCACCTCAAAGAGGTCAGCCACTCGTTCTGTTCGTACATAAAACCCCTCATCGATTTTCTGTGTTCCTGATCAATTCTTTTTGTGCTCGTTCCCGATGGTGCCTTGCCAACACATTTGGCCTTACCTATCCAGGTGTCGACACTAAATCCGGTTCGGTGTTTTGTGCAGAATGCGGCGACTTCATTTATCATCCTACCATCGACGAACTGTACGTCTCGACCGTGGTATTGATCGAGGAACAACAGACGCACTTTCAGAGTAAGTGCGCATCTATCTATCTCCACGTATTGTCGGGATCTCATGGTTTGGCAGCGGGGAAAAGGACAAGAGAACCTTATCAAGCTTGGGTGCCCACCAACGATGAGTGTGCCGCTCTCAAAGATACCACTGTTCTTCCTTGCTATGGTAGGTATCGTCGTATTGTTGTCCTATCCGAGGCTAACGCAATGGCAAGGTCGTCGCGGTTTACTCAATCTCGGACAAACATGTTTTTTCAATGTCATACTCCAATCCTTCATCCACAACCCGCTATTACGAAACTACTTCCTTGGTGATAGGCATAACACCAGGCTGTGCAAGCATACAGATTGTACCTGCTGCGAGATGGATAACCTATTTTCGGAAGTGAGTTCAGCGCTTTCTATGATATCAGATATTGGAACTCTGTTTTGAATTCTCCTTCATCCAATTGCCGTATTCCATTTGTGCCTCTCCCAATTTTCTTTTGTAAATCTCGATCTGACTTTGATCTGACTCTTTCCCTGGCAATCCAGGTATACTCACCGAACCAGACTCCTTTTGGCCCCACTTCCTTCCTCGCCACAACCTGGAAAGTTTCCGCCGAAGTATCTGGCTACTCGCAACAAGACGCGCACGAGTTCTTCATAACCGCTCTCAACCAAATCCACGGTACCTGCCGCGGTTCCACCAATATCTCGTGCATCTGTATCGTCCACCAAACGTTTGCTGGGCAATTACAGAGCGATGTCACCTGTGAAAGGTGTGGGAACACGACGAGTACGGTGGACCCGATGTTGGATATTAGTTTGGAGCTCAAGGGGAAGAGCGGAGAAGTAGGCGCAGAGAATACGTTGGCAGGGTGCTTGAGGAGGTTGGTGAAAGATCTTCATGACCTATTCTTCTTTTCGTCTTTCATGTTCACTAACGGGGTGTACTTTGATGCACATAGGTTCACGAAGCCCGAAAAGCTAGGCGCGAAAGAATATAGTTGCAGTAAATGCACCAAAGCACACGAAGCCGTCAAGCGCCTAAGCATTTTGAAACTGCCGCCCGTCCTCAGTTTCCAATTCAAGGTTCGTCTCTCGCCAAGTCGTATTTTTTTTTCTTCCGTCCGTATTCTTCGGAACCGTGTAAGCTTGAGCTGACCAACTAGTGGCTTATTTTGGCTGTGAACGTATAGCGCTTCGAGCACAAGACAGTCTCCAAAGCTATCCCCCAAAAGATCGACACGCCCGTCCGGTTCCCCGCGTCGATCAATATGGCGCCGTACACGACGCTCGTTATGAATAGTTCGGGAAAGGACGGAGCATCTTCGTGAGTTGTCATCTTCTGCTTCACTTTTCTTTGTTTCTTTCTTTTTGGATCCTAGCCCCGATGAATGCGTTCGAATGACGAGGACGGACTAGGTACTCTGGACCGGAGGCGATGTACGACTATGATTTGTTCGCTGTGATAAACCACGAGGGACAGATGGATAACGGGCACTACACGAATTATGCGCGGCTTCAGGATGAGGTGGGGTCCTTCCCGGATGTACCCCGTGTGTATGTTCTGACCGATGTCGATTGCAGTGGTATCGCTTCGACGACGAGAAGTGAGTACCGAGCGTTCCCTAAGTGGCACCGAGTCAATGAACGAACGTCGTCCTCTCGCGCGTTGTCGTAAACAGAGTAACCCGCTCAAACCTAGGAGCCTGTCTCGGCTCGAACGCTTACATGTGTTTCTACGTCAAACGGCACCTCGATTACAAGCCTTTCATGAAGCCGACTTATCGCCTGGCTAGGGACAAAGATATCGTCCGTGAGCAGGAACAGGAGAAACTCAAAGAGATGGCAAGGATGAGGGAGGTAGATGATGCGCTTATGGCGACTATTGCTGGGGACTGAGTACTGAGTCATGGGCAGGTTACCACCAGCACAAGGCGATTCGTTTGAACGTCAGTGGTCAGGGAGTCGGATCGATGGAGAGAGATAAATTCAGTATACATTCGTGTCATCTACGTGTTGGTCTTTGGCGATAGGAGATTTGGAATACGTACGTGTCGTACCAAGCTTCTCGAGTTCTGTATGTATGAATGGATGTATGTAACAAGTAAGGAAGGGAAGATGGTGGGAAAAGGGGATGGAAGTGGAAGTGGAAAGCGCGATTTCGATATTATGCAAAAAGAAAACAACAGAGAAAGTTTCCGTAGGTAAATATTCCATGCGGGGTCCGCCTTGGAGGATTAATGAGATTCATATCGTGGGTGGGGAAAGATGGTACTTCGAAATGGCTGATTAGTCAACAAGAGGGTCAAAGGTGGGGCTCGGATCATGGTTGGTGGCGAGGATTTCAAGGAATGATGTCGTACAGCTCGCCATCACGTACTCGGATTTCTACTACCTCAACCTCGTAGTCCGTCATGGAGGAGGTTGTGGAGGACCAGGAGTTGGAGATCATGCCTTTAGAGCCAGGGGGTGAGGTTGAGGCGACGTCTGTGAGACATCACGGGAGACACGGTGAATAAGACATTGAGCCACCCAGACTACATTTAAAAAGAGAAAAAGGATGTACTGACATCGATCCTTGATATAAGGAGGGACAAAGAGATCCTATGGGGTAGTAGCACTGCATTAGACTTGTTCCTTTGGGGGGGAAAAACACAGCAAGGGGAATAAACAGACCTGATTCCACACGAAACCCTGACTCTTCTGGATGGTCAGGATAGGACGAAGGGTGTAAGTAGGGCGACGCTCCCTCTTGTGATGGCGTCTCTTTGAGGAGTCGGGCTCAGGGTCTACAGCGCGCTGCTTGCCTTTGATGTCCTTCTTGAAGTGGGCTGGGTTCTTCTCATCATCTGGGGAGGAGGGGATGGTGTGGTCGCGGTGATTAGCTTCATCGATCTCCATGTTCTGGGTGTCGTCTTGAGATTCGGGCATGTTTATGGCATGGTCACCGTGGAGGTCATTGTCATGGTCCGCATGGGTATAGTCCTCTCCGTCCTCGGAGCATGAGTCGTCCTCGGACTGACTATCAGTGTAGTCCTCGTCCTCGTCCTCGTCATCGTATGGGATCTGCTCGTAGCAAGCCCATGTTGGAGGCGAAGACGCACGACCGATGATGCGACGTCTGAAGTAAGAGGAGTACGGAGAGTTTTGGGGAGTTACACCTGTGGTACTCATGATTGGTACGATAATGTACCGTAGTGTGGTAGACCTGGTGAAAGTACTGAGGTGAGAGGTGGTGTTGGTTGGGAAGACTGGGCTTGGGATTGGGTGCTAGCAGCAGGTGATGGTTGGCGTCGTGGTGCAAGTCACTGTGATAGATGTGAAGAGTGGGATACCTGACCTCTCCTAGATCAGGTTCGCACGTGCCAGATTTGGCAGTTTACTTACGCCCAATCTCGAGTCGCCCCTTCAGAGTCTCTATGACCTGCACCAAGTAGCAAGTATCAGCTACAGGACACCCCAGCGGTCGTATGGCCAACTCGAAGTACGCCTACGTTCGCAACTTTGAGCTTCCGGATCCGCTCTTGCCTGGGTGTTTCTTGGTCTGTCGCCTAGATGGCCACGCTTTCCATCGGTGCGTGACGACCGGAGGGAAACAAGTGCAATCCTTATCACATGAACAGGTTTTCCGATGAGCACGGATTCACAAAGCCAAACGACGAGCGTGCACTGGAGCTCATGGAGCATGCTGCCAAAGACCTCATGTCTGAGTACAATGATATCGTCCTGGCCTTTGGTGAATCCGACGAGTTCAGGTGGGTCACATCTCTGTCCCTCCGATGATTCAAAACGATACCAACTGATAAGATCCCATCGTTAGTTTTCTCCTTCGAAAATCGACTCATCTATATAACCGCAGGCATGCAAAAATTTTGACCACAGTCACATCCTACTTCACATCGTGTTATGTATTCCATTGGCCAGAATATTTTCCTGGAAAGCCGTTGCGGTATCCTCCGTCATTCGACGGCCGAATAGTCCAATATCCAGACGAGCAGGCGATCCGCGATTACTTTGCATGGAGACAAGCCGACAGTATGTCGTCCTCGTCCTATTAGGGTCCTCAGCAGCACTGAGTTGAGCTGCTTGTCAGCGTCCAGCGCACATCAATAACCTGTACAACACGGTCTTTTGGGCACTCATTCAACAAGGGGGGAAAACTACCGCGGAGGCACATGCCACGCTAACGGTGATATTTGCTCCGTATTTCGGGACCGAGATTGTGCTGACTTTCTAGTAGGGAACCGTATCTTCTCAGAAAAACGAGATGCTCTTCCAGCGATTTAAGATCAACTATAATGAGACCTCGGCGCGGTTCAGGAAAGGGAGTGTGGTAGTGCGTGAGGTGGTAAGTTGCCTATATCCAGGTTGCGGCCCAGTTTATACTGACGGCGTGAACTCGAGGCCACACAAGATGCCACGGACGCCAATCCGATGCCACCACAACCTCCCGCAGTGCAAGCCGAAACTTCTCGTCCATCGCCAAAGGCAAGAAAAGGGGACAAGACTAAGATGGCGATACAGGTGCTGCATTGTGATGTTATTGGGGACGAATTCTGGAAGGCCCGGCCACACTTGCTCGCTGGTTAATGCAGATCATAGAGGCTCAGAATGTAACCAGGTGTCTATGGGAGAAAATATACCAACCGGAACTTTTCCTGACCTGTCGGTAATTTATTTTATATTGGGAATCCATCCTACAGGAAATTGACCCTGGAAAGAGTTGGAGGCAAACCCGGCAAAAGCCGTTTGAATACTACGCTTTCCAAATTCAGATCTTGTGTGTCTTTAATATTTACTTGGACATTGAACCCTCATCCAAACGTCAACCATCCGTGCCTATAGACACCCACGTTTCGTGATACCCACACAATACCTTCATGCGCCGAACGTTGACGCAGGTGAATGGCGGTCGCGCGGACTAGATCACGTCGGACGACCTGGGACGTGACGTCGCCGACTATCGACCACCTGATGTGCGTCGATCTACTGGGCGCATCGGGGGACTGTGGATCATTCGCACGGGAGGCGCCGCACTCGAAAAGCAATGCCGATGCCCCATAACCAGTAAATAGTGAAAGGTATGTCCGACGCAATCATGTCGAAATTCCTGGATTTAGTAGAAAAGCTCTAACGTAGGATACTGCCACCAGGAATTACCCAAAGAGGTATCTTTTGGATATCCCCACGGGCTGAGGAGGTAGACGCCCTCAGCTAAAGGGAGCTGACATACTCGTTTCGCACCAGGGTCCATATTCAGAGGCAATCCGAGCCTTGATTGCTCCTGAACGCTTAACAGCAACGAGGCCTTTTTTACCTCGTTTGGTAAGTTTCAGGAGTGACGTGATGACACAGTCACAGATGCAAGACTTGTTTAAAAAGCGGGTCCGCCTACGAGAGACAACAGAGAAAAAAAGCCCACTGGAGGACCCGCAAGTCCTCCCGTCCTCTCTGGGATCCCCTCTAGCTTTCTCCGAACATTAGTGTCGCGATCCTTGTACTTTTCTCTTCTCTATTGGCTGGAAGATGCCGCAATTTCCCTCACGCCACCCAGGTACGCTTCTTCATGAACCCGGATGTTGCCGAGGTGTACTGATCTTCTC
This sequence comes from Paxillus rubicundulus Ve08.2h10, assembly GCA_000827395.1. Lineage (NCBI taxonomy): Eukaryota > Fungi > Basidiomycota > Agaricomycetes > Boletales > Paxillaceae > Paxillus > Paxillus rubicundulus. The sequence goes on along the minus strand of KN824910.1, from coordinate 27,373 downwards.
CTTTATATCTTATCTTATCCGCCCTTGCTGTTCACTCAAAACGTATAACGGGATCTATTCTTCGGACGCGTTCACGTTTCCTTCCACAATTTGTGTTTTCTACCTATTTGGTTTTGTGGGTCCATGCAATATTTTTTTAAACATGAATCGCCAAAGTTTTCATGCCCAGAGGATCACCTGCAGACTGGCGTTCTGGGATAGCGTCTTCCCTAAATTCTCTCACACTCCAACCCGATACCTCATTCACCATCCCGCACTCACATAATTCCTCGGACGGCGAGTCCGAGCCTTGCTCCCGTCCCGGTGGCCCTGTCGGCGGCGGAACCAGCGGACAGCTCTCAGGGACTTTGAACGCGGCCCATTTTGGTTCAAGGCTGCCGAATCAAAGAACCACTCGAAATGGGGCCCTGGGCAACCCGGACCATTTCGATGACACCCCTTATGTGCCACCAAGGGCTGTTCAGGCTGCGCCACACGTATTTCCGGCACCGGACGCACATCTTAATTATGCCTTTGACCCGCGTGGTCAAACCCGAAGCCAAGATGTTCAACAGGTCAGTAAATTACTTTCTAAACTAACTCGCGGCTTTAATTAATGCTGCGTTGGTCTCTTGCACCAGTATCCATACGAAGGTGGCACCAGTCCTTCAGACTCTCAACATAGCATCGAGAGCAACTGGAGTACTTCGTCTTCATCTTCTGCATCCAGTCGTCACCACCTTCCACACGAGTATTATGGCTCTCAGTCTTCATCCCAATATTCTCAGAGCTCCTTGCCACAACCTCTCCCTCGCTATCAATCCTATCAGCCTCAGCCTCATTACCCCGCTTATCATGGCCAACATCGCCTCGGCTTAGAGCACGTCCGATATGCAGAACAGTCGGGTTCGACCGGTGGAGATCCCTACTTACGTCTCCCAGCTCAAGGATATTCGATAGACGGTTTACTTGCCCCGGAAGTATTTGGAGGTACCCAGGGGCGAGTCGCCATTCCACCTCAGATCAGCCACCCGTCGTCTTCTCAAGATTCATCCTCCTCATCGACACCCATCCCTATGACGAACCGACAAGAAATGACCGCTTTCTCTGTCTCGCCCTCTGTTCTCAGTACTACAGGACGATCTCTCTATCCCGATGCAGGCCCTTATTTACGTCAACAACTCGGCCTCGCATCTCATGAGCCTGTAGGCCTCAGCACATTGCCTGACCCCCCTTATGGCGAGAAGCCAGCAACACCGTTGCCAATGCTCATCAAGCTAGCTATATACGGAAGCCCCAGCAAACAATTAACACTCCAAGAGATTTACAATGAGCTCGAAAACCGGTTTCAGTGGTTCCGCGAGCATCGACATGAGAGAGCGTGGAAGGTGAGGCACTTGAGTCCATTTTTACCTAGCACGTGGTTGGCTTATGGGACATTCACAGAATTCAATTCGTCACAATCTGTCGCTCAACAAGGTCTTCCGACACGTTCCACGTCCTATCACGGAGCCTGGAAAGGGAAGTTACTGGCAGCTTGATGTTTCTGGTGGAGAGGGGTATAAACGCACGCGAAAGCGTCGCCCTAAGAACTCGAGACTGGATGAAGATGAAGACGAAGACGAAGACGACGTGGACGAGGAAGTCACAAGTCCGTCGGATTATTCTCAGGTTGCGGGCCCGAGTCGAGTTATGGGTGGACCCGCCGAAGATGTCAACATTGACCCTGAATTGCGAGGTGAAGGCCACGTCGTCGGTCTGGGGCGTACTCGTTCCAGGTCTAGACGAGCAGGTGTTGCAGGAGGCCCATACGCAGTGCTCTCGCCCTCGCAGTCCCCGCGATACCAACAATGTCAGCTGACACCTGTCTCTGACCCTCGGATGAGTGTGGGCCCGACACAAGACACCAGCACGCAGGCACAACATACAGTACGGTTTGGTCAGCCATCGTTTGGTCAGACGGGCTTTGTGCAGCCATATGCCCAAAGTCGTCCAGGGTTTGCTGCGTCTTCGGGGTTCACGAATTCATCGACGACTGCTCTAGCACAGAGCGCGCCCTCTACATCTCGTCCGGCGGCCCAGCGTGCAGTCACACCCTATGACCGGAACGTATATACCGTTCAGCCTCCTGCACGGCCTGGTCTCGAGTACCTCAGAGATCACAGTGCCTTGCCAACTTCCCGGCGAACTCATTCCTACCCCAAATATCAAGGCGATAACCGCCAGGCTTCCCCAGATTCTGTGTCGTCTGGTTCGTCGCACACCTGGAATCCTGACGCCAAAGGCAAAATTGAGGGGAGAATGATGTAGATCTTTGTTTTGACGAGGTGGGCTCTTCTCCCGTGGTTGCTGATAACGGTGGCCCCAGGAACGAGTCTTACGACACTTTCCGCATTGGTAGACTGCACTAGCATCTTTCTTGGACTATCTAACATACACATGTCATGTCCACTCTTATCCGCGCCATCAGGATGTCTTTCCCTCATGCCCCTTATTTCTCGTCACGATCTTATCCATCCTCTCACTTCACACTCTAGTTTTCTTTCACGGTTTTCTTTCATCTCTCGCTTTCCGTTGTCGCTCTTCGTCGTACCGTGCTTGTCTGGTGCTTTTCTCTGCGAGTCTTGCACACGTCGCACTTGCTGCTTTCATGGATTGGAGGAGAATCGGGATACCTGCATTGTAAATTAACGGTACTCAATAACCTGGATCAATTTACATCACCCTTGTCGTTTGGTAAACATATAACTGCATCGCCTATTATTTATGTTCCGCGTAAATCGGTCTCAGTACTGAAATCGTCAAGATCAAGATCATTGCCAACCTTGTCCTAATTCCGATTCGATTACACTGGCATGCTGTATTCTGCCCAGGTACCAAGAGTCCAACCATCTAACTCTGTTTCCAGCTCCCGGGTCCGAACCCTCTCGGTCCCAGCGCCTCGTCCACGACCTGCATCATCCCCAACACTTTCTCGTCTTCCCATTTCCTCCCCACGATCTGCACGCCCACTGGGATGCCCTCCATAGCCTTGGGATCATACACGGCCTCGGGACCGACATACATCCGCTTTTCGAAGATGGTGGAACCACCTGTGGCGCCTGGGACGAAGCCAGCGGGGAGAGCGTCGCAAGCCGGGTCCACGCGGGTGATAGGGAGGATACCTACAGGGGAGTCGACCACGTTGTAGAGGACTGTGGAGGCTGCCAAGGGGGAGAGGACGGCGCAGGCGCTGCGTGGTACGTAGAGGGTCAAGTTCCGAGTCCGGGAGGGTGGTAGATAGGAGGACTACGTACCCGTGGGGAATGGTGGGCAGCGCTTGCACAGGTGCGATGATCCCGTCGAAGTTGTTCTTGTCCCATACCTACGTTCATTTGAAGGGGGGAGAAGTTGTTGGATGCTAGATGAAGGGGATGCTGCGCACCTCGTTGTACCATGCCCTGATCACTTTGTTCCGCCGGTCGGTGAACTCAATGAACTCGGACACTGACTTCGAACGTGCGAGCGAGAAGAGATCCGAAAAGAGTTTGTCTCCGAAGAACGTTCGAGCTACCCATCCTATGAGATTGCGCACGACGCCTTTAAGGAGTGGGTTAGCCAGTGGCTCTAAATAGCGAGCGTTCTTCGGTGGTGACTACGTACCTGGCAGCTTGGGACCTAGAGTCGACAGGAACAAACTTGACTCCTGGAGAGCACTTTAAAATCATACGTTGCAACCCTAGGGAGCGAATCTCACTCGGGGATCAGACTCAAGCGTAGACAGCATCCTCTTATACCCGTCCGCGGTGGCAAGCCCAACGAAGGTACTCATCGCCTCTTTGCCTACTCGATCGAGTTTTTTTTAGACACCTGCCAGACCACCAAAGGCTGGTGGACTTACTTAAGGACGGGAAGAACTCGATACATTCGTGACCTTGCAGTCTCAAGGCGTCTATCGTCTTTTGGACAGCACGGATATTCGCAGGAGAGGACCGTACTAGTTGATCTTTACGGGGTACTGCTTAGGTGATCAGATATGAGACACTAGACTTTGGCTCACCCGAGAAGTAGTATCCGAACTTCAGTTTACTGGGTAATTCAACCGGACGATAGGGTATCGGAACGTTCTGGTGGGCGGCATCCTGCTCGCCAAATATTGTGCGGCAGAAGAGCTCGCAGTCCTTGACTGACCTTCATTTGTGGTAAGCACAGCCAATAAACGAAATCTCAAAAGGTAATACACTACCTCCCCATAGGTCCATAGGCGACACGGATTGCCTCGTAACCGGGGTTGCAGCCTAAGTCCAGCTACACGTCAGACGAATCATAGTGTATGGTCAATCAGAACTTAATGCATACCTCTGGCTCCATCGTTGCTCACTCGGTCAGCAGACGGCTTCATGGAGTAGATTCCGCAATACGAGGTTGGTATACGTAGGCTGCCTCCAATGTCAGAGCCTACACCAAGAGCAGACCCATCCATCGCCAACAGGGCGGCCTCTTCAGGTATGTGTCAGTTGAATGACTACAACACAACTGTGAAATGTAAACCTCCTCCAGAACTCCCTCCACAGGTAAAGTTGTCTCCCCAAGGGTTTGTGGTTCGGCCCCACAATGTATTGGAGCACTCGAATGCGAACATTGTTTGAGGAACGTTGGTTTTGACAATGATGATAGCGCCTGCGTTCCGACATTGAGAGACAATCTTTCCGACAAAGGTAAATAAATTCGATGTAACTCAAGCGCATATATCCTCAGATTCACTCACGAACGCATCCTTTGTGCACGGTTTGTTGGCCCAATGCGTGAAACCAATGGTAGCATCATAACCAGCGATTTCATCTGCGCATACATTGAGTTAAGATGTGGCATGTCGTGATATGCACTCCGCACATACACTGATCCTTGAAGCTCATGGGAACACCATGGAGATGTCCCCGTAGGTTTCCCGTCCTGGAAAACTCTTCGTCAAGTTCCTTGGCTTGTTTCCTTGCATCTTCAAAGAGGACTAAACGGACAAAGAGGCGTGCATTGGCATCGCGCATACAAGCAGCATGTTAGCTTTGTGACTGGAGCACCGACCTTCGGTGATACAGTTGGTCTTAGCCTGCGACAACACCGCCCGAGCCATATATGCTTCTAGGACTTTCGAAGCCGTCCATTCCCTAGCACTAATCCTCGCAACGATTTCCATGGCTGAAATCCGTGTCATTGAATTGTTCAACCAAAGAAGAAAGAATGACCAGCTGGTGTCCTACCTGTCGCGTTGAGATATTGGTCGTGTGTAGTGCTATCATACACAAACGCGGAGGCTAGCGCCTTCTCTCGTGCAGAACGCTTCGACGAGATGTTGGCTTCGCGTCGTGCACTGCTTCCGAGTCCCATGGCTGGCTCGAATATTGAACGGGAGCTCGAGGAAGGTAGTACTAGTAGACGTATAACTTAGTGATAAGTGCGACTTCGTAAGGGAATCCCGTTTTGGGTATGAATTCACACGGGCTTTTCCGCGCACAGTATGGTGTGGAGGAGGGGGGTCTGTAGAGATGCACCGAACTTGTGCCCAAAGTCGCAGAGGCGTGTGTCGGCGGTCGTTTGCTACGACCACGAGCTCGTATTCCTTCGAACAAAGGGAAGCGGCCGATGCGAATGGTGTGTATAATATCCCAGCGATGTCAGAAGTCGCCGCTGAATACAGGACTATCGTTTGAAACCAACATGTAGCAATCCCGCAATAAACCTGCTGTTATACGACGTCGACCATCTGCCTCCGTACAAGTCTCGCCGATCCATCGACCTACAAGATATATGGACTCGGAGTAGACCTGGGGTCACCACCTCGCCCTGGTGAAATCGACCCCGTAGTTCTAGCTCACCAGGTCCTCTCGCAAATGCCACGCCGTCGACATCTTGGATGGGAACTGTGCCCCTCGAACTGCAGTAGGCTTCATAGAACTTGAAGTGAGTCCGAGTCAGTTTAAACTTGAATAAGCAAGGTAGGTAGCGGTTCCAGCTGCCACGAATTGTGCGAAAACGGCTGTAATTAGTCTTTTGAACACGACTTCACCATTCGTTGGTCTCGCCACGGTATCGAACAGAAATGTATGCCTTCTCCCCGCCCTCATCTCGCGCTTTCAAAGCTTCTTCGCAACTTGGGAATGCTCTGTCGAAGACGATGGCCTTCAAAGGGCACAACTTCAACTGTGACTCGAACCAGTGGCAACCTCTCCTTACTAATCACCGACTGCGACTACTGGTAGTCTCGCCTAGACAGGCTATGGGTGCACATCACTCAAACCAACAAATATTATGTTGCTTTGCAAATAGGGAGCTGCACTCTCGCTAACTAGACGTGAAAACACCGAGGCGAGAGGAATTACAGAGGCACACAGAACAAGCTCATCTCGATAACATCGTCCGGGGCTGCTCGACACGTCTCGACAGGGTACGAAAGCACCGCACGAATATGGGGCCCTTAGACGTCTTCGGTGTCCTCCCCCGCTAACATACTTTGCACGATGAGGTCAAGCTTCCTCATCTCCAAAATCTTCTTGAGCCGTTCTGCCATTTCCTTGCGCGTCCCCAAAAGATGTATCGACGAATTGGTGGCCGCATGAGCCGCGAGATTGCGCGAGAGTGCCGCCTTGCCAAGCACGGAACAAACGGCGGGGTCGGTAATCAACGGAGGTGCGGGGTGTAGTAGATACTGCTTGTTGAGGTCTGGTGGGGGTGTCTGTCAGGACAGGACAGAAACGACGAATCATCAAGAAGCCCACTGTCGATGTACGCTTCGCACATGCTAGGGATCTCGATGTCGATGATGCGCCCATCTTCTTGGATATCAACTGCCAGCCTGCGAAGTCCAGGCATCAAGACACCTGTGTCAAAGATGGAGAGGTAGTGCAAGTTTTCAAACAAGATGAGAGCAGGTATCGCATCGTCGTCGATCTTGGGATTTTTAGATAAGTCGAGGTGTAGTAATTTGTGTTTGAGGCTGACGATGTGGAATACCCTAAAAGAACCAAAAATCATCGTGGGCCCGGCACATTGGTAGAGTCTTTCGAACGAACCCTTCGTTCCCGATGCCAGTGCTTGCAAGGACAAGCTTTTGTATCTGTCGAAGTGACTGGATATGGACGAGATCAAAGTCGTCTCGGAACCGTCCCCCAGCAAAGGAGAGAGTATCGAGGTTCTTGAACCACCCTTGTCTGCTGAAGACTATGCAAAGCCGGAACGCTGTTCCTCGCATGGCGAGAAAATTTCTTACCTTGCATCAAATTGCCCCGGGGCAAGTTTAACCCATTTTCATCGTGCATTGTGGGGCCAAGATCCAACTGATGAAATTCTGCTCCCTGAAGTGCTATCAAAGCATTTTCATTTAAAAAACCTGAATGCGCGATAACGTCAGGATATCGTGCACATATAAACTGAAAGTTTGGGCGTATACCCCTCTCTCCAAGCAAATCAACGAGAGCCTGATGATGTGTGAGGAGGTCATTGATACTCTCCTGGACCGCATCAAAGGATTCCGCAGCCTGTCTGAAACCAAGACCAGGAAACGCCTCCTCGAGACGGAGGAGGAAAGTCCGAGTGTACACCCTCCCATCGTTGTTGTTTCCGGGACTAGGGGCTAGTCCCAAAAACATAAATGCATCAGCGATGGGATGGCAAAAGGCATAGAACAAGGCCAAGGAACCAGTGCGAACGGAGAAAAGGGAGGTTACCTAGTACCGGGGTGCGCGCTTCTTCCGAGGCCTCGTTGAGCATATAGGTCTGCTGTCCCTGGAACGGTAAGCCCGAAGAGGGTTCGCGGTAGCCCCTCAAGTCATAGGAGAGTTGCCTCCACTCGCTGGAGGAGATCGCAAGAGAGCTCGGGTTGAACTTATTCGCTGAGTTCGTATACCGCGCACGCTTCCGAGCCGGACCGCTGCCATCCAAAGACGACAGGATACCGCCAAAGGGGCGCGGATCATCCTCTTGAGGACGCGGTCGCTTATCTGTCCCAGGTTTGAGAGGAAGACGCCGCCATGCGAGGCCTGCAAATCCTCGTCGGGCAACCGGTGCTTCCGGAAGATCGTCTGAAACTTGGTTTCGGCCATAGGTGATGGTGGGCTCCGTGCTGGGGCTGCTCATTCCCGGAACCCACCCACAGACTGAGCCGTAGTTCCCAGGGTGCTGAGGTGCCTCTTTTGGAGCCGATATCCCTGTTAACTTCCGGAAGAACGCAGACAGTGAGAGATCGATATCAGACAAGGCCAACATTGAATGGTGCTGCAGACTTTGTCGCAAGGTTGTCAGATATGCCGAGGCCGACAGATGCGGGCAGTAAAGCGGGTTTTCGTTGTCAACGAGAGGAACTTGAACAGATGCCATGACAAGAAATGATTCCAAGAAATTGTTACTTCAAGCTGAGAGGTGAAAGGGGCTAAAGAACACTTATGTATGGGGACTGTGACGCGATTGACTGACCCACGTGACCGCGTTCGTCATACCATCCGATACGTTACTACTCGATTTCATGATCAAGGTTCTATTGTTTATACTTCCGCCCATTTCGAGAGAATCGCTCAGAATTTTTGGACGTCGTCACAGCACGCAACCGGCTCTGCGCGATGCCGACCACGGCGACGATGAATAGATGTGCGGTGGTCTGAATCCTCTCACTCACGAGGTTCCTAGATACAGAGAAAAAAGCTTACCGCAACCTGCATCGCGATCCCACTCCTACGGTTCCAGAGTCATGACCAGAGACGTACAATCCAAACATGATGATAGTGCACGTCGTGATGAGCATGCTATTTTTGTAGTCGAAGTGTTTTTGAGAACGCAGTGTGTAGTGCTGTTCTCCTGTCCGCTCTCCAGAGGCGGTGTGCAATACCACAGTTTGCCGTTAGGTTGGTGGCAGTTTCGAGTCCCCAGCCAGCTAAGCCATAACTATGAACGTTGTGTGATGCACTACGGCGGTGGATGGAATGAAGCTAGACATAGCGATGCAATGACTTGGGAGGTTTCATTATTGAACAGCAGACTCCACATCGAGAACCATAGACACTTACTAGCATACAGTATCCAGAGAATTAGCCGGAATTCTGGCTCAGCAAAATGCCGTAAAAGTACGCCTGGTAGGGATACCCAGGATGCAAACTCGGAATTTACTGCCCCATAGAACATATAATTGCCATATCTAAGCACATCAGCAAGGTACCAGCCAAGAACATGAACCGCACGAACCAATAGCAGCTCTTGTACAATGCCTGATCCAGTCAAACCAGAGTGTATCAGCGGACGGATCAGGCAAAGACAGCCAGAGGACTCACATCCAGGTATGGGAGAGTGTTGCAGGCTTGGTAGGCGTTCCGAGTTGGCCGCTGGAGAATCACCTCACTGGGCTATTACACTAAGATGGGAGGGACAGAAACATGAATGTCGAGAAAGCAGAACTTCAAAAGCTTGAAGCCTGATTTGGAGCACTGATCATAAGCATCCCCGTCTAGGTTGATTCGGAACGACACATTCGACTTACCTACTAGAGTCTTACCACGAACCTCGAATGGTGTGATATGGTCCCACTAGGGTCAGTGAGTGATCACCACACTGAATCCTTGATGTCGATAATCCCCACCATGCCGTGGTCCCGGTCGGTCCCAGTCAAGCTTTAACTTGCTTCAAGATCCCGTTCAAGTAGGAGCACGTCTGTGTCTGTCCCCCATAGCACCGCATGCTCAGAACTTCAGGTACCGTATAAGACCAGGATTTTCTCCAACAAGAATGTTTGAATCCCTAGTACTCCACGCCATCCACGGCCCGTCCTTCTTCAATTTGGCGCTGACCCATTTCGGACACGTGTGACTTGCCGCCATACATTCAGTATCATCTAAATTTAGGCGTCAGGCCGCAGAGTCCAGACTCGGGTTTGGCCATCTGCCTGGACCCAAAGTCTGTAAGTCTGGGCTGCACTGGGCAGTGCAACACAAAGACGCTATTGGCTAAAGTAGTCACATCAGAGAGCAGCGGGTCAGGATATGCACAACTGGAAGCAGACCAAGGTATATATATGTAGCAGTAAGTAGTAGTAGTAGTAGTAGTATAAGTACTCCTTGACATACTGAGGCAGATGCACAGCACAGCTCAAAGTAACAACGAAAAATCCAAGCAGGTATACAAACACTAAATCCCAACAAATGTCCGCACATCTTGCGCGCTAGTCCGAGATCAAGGCATCACCACCAACTCCATAGGACTCCAACTCCCGCCAACCCTGCCACGCTCATCCCCACTCTGAGCCTCTCCGCCCCGTTCTCGTCGCTCGTGCTACCCAACTGCTCCCGCTGTGCTCCGCTCATTCCATTACTGGTGGCCAATACGGTCGGGTTGATCGTCGCCGTGTTGGAATTCTTGGTGTACGCCGTCGTCGCGAACGTTTGTGTCGTGCTAGGGTTGGACTCGGCGAGGGCGCTGGGTGTGAGGAAAACAAGGGCGATGCAAGGTGCCGGGAGCGGGATGGTGCAGGTGGAGGAGGTGCTGTCGCAGGGTATCGTCTGGATGGAGACCGAGCCAGTCAGGCGGCCGTCAGAAGCAAAGGTGCTGCCACCGAATGTCTGTGCGTGCGAGGTTAGCGAGGACAGTGAGATACAATGCTAAAAGTAGCCCAAGGGCGAGGTACGCACCTGTCCTGCCCATGTGATGTTGTATTTTTCAGAAACAGAGGACGCTTGCAAGTACCTACGACGCGGATCATGGTCGATTCATGTCAACCACTACGAAGAAAAGAAGGGTTTCCAAGTCGACCAGACTCACTTGACCTGCACACTCCCCACACTCGCCCCCTGTACTCCAACCACGATACTAGCCCCACTAGCCCCACTTGAATCAGTCACAAAATTGAATGCGACCAATCGCGCCATTTGACCATTCTCGTAGATACCATATACTGGGGTATATGACGATGTTAACACGGGAGCCACACCGTTAGAGGTCAGACTGTTGGTTAAATCCACGATTTGGGCGGTCCCCGTGGGACCGAGGGCCTCGGCAATGAAGAGGGAGGAGTAGAATATTGCACCAACTGTCCATTGGTGGTAAGACGATTGGTTCGTTGGGGGTGCTGGAAGGCGTCCCGTCTCATCAACGAATTTTTCCCTAGGAGGAAGTGCAATAGACAACTTACGCGTGAAAGGCTAGGTCGACCCACGGAATTAAGATAAATCCAAGAAAAACAAAAAATCATCACGATCTTCCCAACCCTTGGAACATAGGACGACGACACTCACGTTGTAATAAACATCCTGCCCACCAACGTGTATCATCCCACTCCAAAAGCCTGCCACACCCATTTGAAGCCCATAATCCACCGCCCACATCGCTGCTCCAAAACTGTCGCTTATACCAGGAAAACCTCCACAACTGGCCGTGTTAGTTTCCATCATCACAAACGGTTTGCCCTGACTAGCAGCATAAGCGCTCGCGTTCAAATAAGGCGCTACGAGCCCTAGAGATGCATTATGATTGAGGTAATTCGGGAAAACGTCCTGTGGGTTGACCGGTGATCCAATACCGTACTCCGCGTAACAATTATCAGTGGGATAATGTTCGACACTCAAGTATCCAAGGGCACCAGTAAAAGCGGGTACGAAGCCAGTGTTGAAGACATCTTCCGGGGACCAAGTACCACTTACGGAAGGAGCGACAAGGTTGTTTTTGACGGGAATGGCGTCGTTGGCATTGATGGCATCTACCACGGTGGCGAATTCCCCAAAGTAGTCATAAGGAGAGTAAGTGGAGGGACGATTGTTGTGTGCTGCGTAGAGGTCAGGCTGGCCAGGGGGTGTGATGAAGAGAAAGCGTAAGCAGCAACTTTGGATGTATCGACGCTATGCGCACCTCGTTACCGACTTGGAACCCGAGCAAATACCCAGGTGGGCTAAGCACAGCCTCTCCAACTTCTGCTATCCCAAGACGGAGGTTGGATGTATCATTGAATGGTATACCTGCGGAACCGATTGATAGTTAGCCGTTGTCCTTGTCATTAATGTCAACTTAAGAACAGGGGTTCGGGAAAAGACACACCGAGAAACCATTTGACGCCCACCAGTGCTGATATGTTGCCAAGGAGGTTGAATACTTCGGCGGTATACAACAAGGCAGGTGTTTGTGTCTAGATAGTGTTTCGAGTTGACCGAAGCGGAAACGTCAGACCATCATAATACGCGCATGATGAGAGTCAATGAGACCAATACCAAGAAGGCAAAATGAAGTACCAAAATTCAGGCACGTGGCAGGAGGACAAACCAGGAACGCCGTAACATGAGGAATCGTGACCCAAGACCACAATAGTGTACCAAAATAGTAACAGGAGCTCCTTGAGCAAGGAGATGACACCCCCTTGAAAAAAAAATACTCACCGGATTGTTGGGATTGATTTCGGCCTTCATAATCATGACACCACCAGGCAATGAGTCAACGAGGGTGGCGGTTTCTTGAGTGTTACCTCCCACACGTATACGCACTTCGCCAGCACGTTCGCGAATGTTTGACATAAGGTTAAGGAATGGGACTTGAAGGAATGAGCTAGTGAATAATAGGATGAGGGCAAGGCTGATGGATGCGAGGATGAGATAGTTACGAATTTATGCCCACTGCACGAGGGTGGAATGAGTGGATAGTATTAGTATGGCAGAAAGAATGAGCACTCACTGACTTGGTTGATAACACTAAATTCGATAGAGAAACCAAGGAAGGAGCCTTTGAGTGGAGGACTGAGTCCCTGTAAATTGTTTGATGTGGGTGATAAACTAAGTGATAGCTGGGTGACAAAGCCATCAGGGACTGGTGGGGGGGTGAGCACGGTGGGGTCATAGGCCGCTGCACCAGTGTACGTTGCTGGAGAAGCAGTGTTGGTTTGGTCTGCGAGAGGCTGCTGATTATACACAGTGACAGCGAGGACACGTGAGGCAAGGAGGAGAGACAGGAATGGGGCAAGCTGGCGCATGGTGATGGATGTGTATGAGGTATCCTACTAGTAATAGCGAAGAAAGAGCGAGATCAGCCCTCCTCGCTCCACCTCCAAACAGTGCAAGAGAAGACTACAAGGACTAGCACCACCACTATACGGCTCATTATATGTATTCCATCCGATCCGAGCAACAATCTCGACCAAACATCTACATATATTCCTCACGGCAAGGTTGTATCAGATTGGCAAGATCAGGCATTTGACGAACAGAAGGCAACCTTGATCATCAACTCGAGCTGAAGCGCTGCCGTCAAGATTAATTGACCCAGCTCAACTCGCTCACACCAAATCCCAGACGATTATCTCCTTGGAGCACTAGCGTTTGCGAAGATAAGAAGTTTTTGCCATCCTGACGCTTTCCTCTCAGGCAAGACGTCACCCAGTCTCATCTCACCCCGAACCTGGGCGCCTGTCGTTTCATGTCACCACGGTGTCAACGGTTGCAAGAGAGGGAAATAGATCGACATCTATTCATCATACCCAAGCAACTCTTATAGAACAAGCTGAAACACATCATTGGGTGGGTGGAACTTAAAAAAAGCGCACCGAGTCGTGTTCCTTACGAAGCAATGGCTAGTTGTTATTGGGTAACGTGCATTGCCGAGGTTGTGGATACGCGCAGTTAGTCTAAAGCTAGAACAGGGGCCCGAGTCTGAATTTTGGGTGAGAACGTTCGACTCAGGTTGATTGATGTGCTTACTTTACTTGAGCGCCCGGATCTGCATAATCTGATTGCATCACACTGGTGACCAGACTAAAATGTTTCATCACTAGCTGAAACCAACGATTTTTTTTGTCAGTCCAATAGGTTAACCAGGGAGTTAATGCCAGACATTGGCAGGGATTGCACGGGTCACGGCAAGTTCAACGCACTACCTCCGGTTTCTTGATCGTCAATGGCAATTCCTGGCTTCCTCTTCGTGGCTGCCTCTGATTCCCAGCCTATTTCGCAACACTCACACTTTATTTTCGCTTCATTTTAATGTCCGGTGGTAACGTGCCACACCACTGGCATGGTCACGAAGAACGATGTGAACTGTTAAAAATATAAATGATTATAAGTATAGAATATAAAAGTGTAGAATGATTCGTAAGGGAGGAAATCTGTCCGAGGACAGTTGACTGTGGACGCACGGACCATTACTATTATATTTGAGTCTCCGATTCGGCAATTTCGGCTTGCCACAGCATCAAGCCGAACTCAAGCCGAGTCCAGCAGTATGCTGGGAATGTTTAGGTTTGGGTAGCGCTTTTGTAAACATGTCAGCAGTCATCTTAGCTGTCGTACAATACTTGGCACAAATAATATTATCGCGTATTTTATCACGAATATAACGATTTCTAATGTCGAAGTACTTAGATGATATTGGGGATTTTTTGCAATGGCAAGTGATGCATTGATGATTGGTTGTCCCCATAGAGCGTGGTTGCCCCTTCTTGTGCAAAGCCGAGCTCCATAAATACATTGCGGAGCCAAATGGCTTCTTTGGTACACCGAATGGCGAAAAACGCTCGAGGCCCTGCCATGAGGAATTTCGTCAAATGCCGAGTGTACGTCAGGTCAATACCAAACAAATATATATACCACCCAAACAGGGTCCATTGTATAAGCGTGCTGATGTCCGTTAGTGCTAAACGAGTCTATCCACCCGTTGGGGGCTTTGCCCCCAATCCCCGCCATACGTTGCAGGGCCATGTGCATCCATGTCCCTATCATCCTATTTATTAACTTAGGTCCATTCAGTACACTGCAGGGCCAAGAATGGTCCACCCTGTCATCCTATTTCTGATTTTTTCATCCATCTGTCATCTATCCCTTTCTCAAAATTCACATACTATTGTTGGACAAGAGTTGCAAATGTTTTCAAAGATGCCTGAATAACTACACAACTACACAACTTGAGATTCTTGGCATGACACCCACGGTGTCTAAACTGTCTCACCTTGCTACTGACATTTAGCTTGAATTTTTTGGTTAGGATTTATGAGCACCGGCACACTTACAATGCAAAGTAGTCGAAATGTGTAGTTCTGCAAACACCTTGTCACAGGTTGTCACATACGGCAAAGCAGCTGTTTTTCTACTCTGACATATATTCTGCTATGGCACACCTCCTGAGGCATAGGGGTTCTAAGTGCAAAATAAATATATCACTACGGTGCTGACTACAGAAGACAGCTATTACTAGTAAGGACTAGAGGAAGGTGACTCTCCATAGTGAGTGTGAGTGCTTGTATGGGACAACGAGGATGAACTAGGATCTTGCTGATTGGATGAGGTGGAAGAGCCAGCCTGGGGACTTGGAGGACCTAAGTACGAATTCAGGGATGTTTTTGAGTCATGGTGAGGTTCATGTACAGGTGAATGATGATGGAAGTGGTCATAGAATGTTGGTTGACCATAGAACAATCCCAGTTGGGGCAGGGTTTGAGCAAAATACGAGTTTTGGGAGCCTGAGGACGAGCAGGGGAGGGAGAGATCAATCACACCATGTGCTCCAGGCTGCGTGTTGGATGGGTCAGGGTTGAAATGCAAAGGGGTCATTGCAGTTGGGCCATAGCTCGAATGATGACTGGTTAAAGTTGACGGATTGAGAAATGCGCATAAACTATAATTATTGGAGCTGGATGTTGAGGAGGAAAATGGCATAGGTGGTGGCAGAAAATGTTCCAGCGTGATGGCACAGGGGGAATCTCAACTGCAGAAGTTGCAGGAGGTTGGCAGCTTGGCCTGAGTTCTACTGTAGCTTGGCAGGAGTGACTGGGATAAAGTCCCATGAATTGGCTGTCCAGTTCAAGTTGCTGATTTTTGTCAAGATGTGTCCAAATGCGTGTAACTGTGTCATCTTTGGTCCCATCAATTGGAAGCTGGAGTGCAAAGGCGATGTCTTGAAGCTCGTTTTTTTTCTTGCTTTGGAGGGATCCTGTAAATATCTTGTGACCAGTC
This sequence comes from Paxillus rubicundulus Ve08.2h10, assembly GCA_000827395.1. Taxonomy (NCBI): domain Eukaryota; kingdom Fungi; phylum Basidiomycota; class Agaricomycetes; order Boletales; family Paxillaceae; genus Paxillus; species Paxillus rubicundulus. The sequence continues at coordinate 11,459 of KN824910.1, read as the reverse complement.
ATTGCAGCATGGCGAGCTTGATGACTTGCATCTTTGTTTTGCTTTCTGGTTCGTGCCTCATCCACTTTCTTATTTTTTTCTTCCTGCTTGATCAGCAGTCTCTTATGCCTCAGTCAGATGTTTCTGACTTGCATGAGCCTTGCTTGGGGGGTGGGTGATATTATGTATGCACACGGTGGCGGAATGTGTGATAGTACTTGGCAATATTGACTGCTTGGGTGGCAGCAAGGATATTGCTGGAGGTTCCATTGTGGAATGCTTTGGCTGCCTGTTCAAAGCGTGAGTCATGTTCATCTACTGAGAGGGGATCGCTTGATGCATGCTTCTGGGCTTGTGGTTTTGCACGACGAGGCATTGGAGCGATATCAAACTTGACAGATGATCAATGATGATTTTTGACCACTGAAGTGGAGCTCCAATAGTGCCACCAGTGTGATTGCCTTTTTCAGACCAAAGTCACACTCAGCACTCATATCTTTTAATATGCTCAACATCGCATCTGAAATTCTTTGGAAACCCATGTAGGCACTGGAGATATACATGGATCTGATGGCTCTATTTTTTTCAGACAGTTGTTCAGCAGGATCTGTGGGATCTGAATCATCTTGTGTTCAAAATACCCTTGTTAAACATGTATGCCATGACAAAAACTATAATAGGGCAGTGATTGCCCAGACTACTAGGGATTAGCTAGGAGTAGTAAATAGGTATAAAGTAAACTCACCTCAGCCGCTGCCAAAGAGGGGCAAAGAATGACTAAGGAATCCGAAGTGAAAACTAGGTATATATATGTAGCGGAGTGGGCAGAGAAGCGCTCGCTAATGATAATGAAGAGAACAGGAACAGGAACAAGGGGGAAATGGGATTAAGTGATGTGGGAGAGTGATGGAACGCCCCTGGAGGCTCAGGAATGATGACAAGTAGAGAATGATGAGAGTCTGCATGAATTCCGCATGGATTCCAAGCAGGTACTGAAAATCTGAGCAGATCTGCCTGGCGGCGGAGCGGAGGTATGAACTCCGACATTCCGGGAAAGCGGAGTTGGTGTTCCGGTTCCGGAGTTCACTGTATTTTGTCATGCCACTCCCGCAGCTTCTACTGCACCAATTTTTATGAAAGAAAATTAAGTAGTCTCACCAGTCAACATAACATCTCACATGGCTTTGGAGCTTCTTTGAAGAAATCAGACATCTGCAAAAGGGGCTGACTGTCCTCCACTGTGACCAACAGGCTGCTATCATCCTAAGCCATGATCCTCAATGCCAGGTGTGGACTAAGCACATCCAGAGAAAGTACCACTTCATCTGAGATGACCTTGTTGGAAAAGGAGAAGCCATCATCTGCTATGTTCCCACAGATGACATGGTAGTGGACACCCTCACAAAACCTCTCATTCAGGAACAGCACTGGAAATTTGTTCAGGTGATGGGACTATGAATGTACTCAAGTGGGAGTAACAAAGTACAGTGAACTCCAGAGTCTCAGAAACCCAGAGGTTGTGCCTCTGCTCCACTGCCAGGCAGAACCACTTGGAATTCATCTAGCACTTGTGCAGACTGTTATTGTACTTCATCACCCTCTTCTCATCATCACTCCTGAGCCTCCAGGGATGCTCCACCATTTCCTTACATCACTTAATTCCATCTCCTTCTTGTTCCTGTTCCTACTCCCCTAATTATTATTAGTGAGTGCTTCTCTGCCTACTCCACTACATATATATACTTATTTCTCACTTTGGATTCCTCAGTCCCTCTTAGACAGCAGCTGAGGTGAGCCTATTCCATACCTACTTACTACTCATAGTTAATGCTTAGTAGTCTGGGTAATCACTGCCCTATTATAGATTTTGTTGGAACCCTGCTATGGTGATGACAAAACTCATGTGAGTTCAGTGTGGGTACTTGGTATCACATGGGGGATTTCAACATTTTGAGGGCATTTACAGATTCTCAAGCCATTGATATACATATGAACAAGTTGGCTGTGTGTTGTTGACAAACTCAAATGATGTCTGTTTTGTGAGGTTTGTTGGAATTTTTTTTCTGTAATGCCAAGTCATTGACAACTATTGTAATGGGCCACTGGCTGGGGTGCCTTTTAATGACATATGATAAAAAGTTAATAACCATTACAATAAACAGTTAATACCATGAAATTTATGTTTTTCCAAGTTTTTTTGCAGGTTTTGGTGGCCCAGCACCATTGAAAGCTTCTTATAATGGTCATTACAAGGCAAACTTAGATTTATAATGAAACCTAATTATAATGGGCCCTAAACTTTTTGGGACATTTTGACACTACTGACTCGAATATCATTTCAAGTTCTCTATGTAAACAAAAAGGGAAATCACATATACTTTTATGTTTGTCCATTCTGCGATCTTACTTCCCTTGGAAATGTCTTCATCTATTCAATTTTTCTTGTTCATCATTTTCCATGTCACGGAATCACGTGACGTAGGATGAACCCGCATGAGGGCTACCTTAGTATTTACCTTTAAACTAGGTAATATTGACAGCACTCACTGGCAGTCTCGCATGCCATCTTTTCCACTCCTTTTAAAAATGTCTTGATGGGCTGCTGTGCGATATTGCAAGCAGGAGAAATGCAAATTCTTGTCTGGCCGGCGTAGTCGAAATTTGAAATTGAATGGAATCTTTCTTGAGAATGTACGTACGGTACTGAGTCCACTACTAACACTGACTACTAGTGTCACCAGCCACTCCGTCAGTCGCTGGCTCTCGCGGGTACGGTCACTGGGTTCCAGAACAGTTCCCCCTCGTTCTCTCGCAGCTGGACATGAGGCGGATATCCTGACAACAAATCGTTTACATGCCATTGAACTTCATTGAACTGTAATGATACAGAGGCCCTCGTGTTAAATTACCCTTTTTTGGGTAGAACACGAACTGTCCCACGGAGCCTGCCTTCAAGTTGTGCTCAGCTCCTTGCAACGACGTTTACCACATACTAACATTAGACCAGTCCTCGTTGTCGTGTATAGCGATGGCGAGTCGACCAGTTTCACCAGCACAGCCCTTTTCAGCCAGTAAGAAACATACCTCAATCCAACCAAATGCTCACCCATACGCCATTAAGACAACATCATCTGCCCTGCTATCCAGGTCAAGCTCGTCTCCGCATTCCGCACAACATACCAAGCACCATTATGTTCCGTCATCTCCGACGCGGCCACGACACCGTCATTCATCGTCGCTGTCATTGGCTGAAAGCGTCAGTGACGAAGAAACGCGCCCTCCACCGTTGCCTACTCCACCGTCGTTCTTCTCCACCTCACCCAGCCAAGAATCTTTCCATACTAGTACTACAGACGATACAACACCTCGGCGAACAAGGGCCGAAACTCTACCAGCGGGTGCTATTAATCCCATAACGGACGTGATCGAGGACACCAATTTGTCGGGTGATTTACCTCCAAACCCAAAGCAGTGGAATACGCATCAACTTTCCACTTATCTATCAACATCATTGCGCGAGGAGGATGGCTTGGACGATCTAGGCGTCGAGGCGGTGCTTTATTGCGTGCGAGAGCGTGGTTTTACGGGCAGAGAATTGCTAACACTCACAGATGCTGACCTCGCTACGTGAGTTATAGACATGAATGTCACTTGTGTTCCCACCTGATGATCTTTGCTCTTTGTTAGTACGTCGCTCACAGATTCACAGAGAGCCCGACTATTGGGGCATTCTCGTACTCTTCGTGCTGACGTGCTCCGTGGACGTATCTACGTAGACTCATACCACTCTAAGGAAATTTCCGACCGCTCAAAGGATACCTATGCGCGTTCGCTACGCTCCGTGAGGTCGTCTCCCTTCCATAACGACCTCTATAGATCATGTGTCTCCTCCGTCGATCTGTTCTTGCCATCATCCTCCGATTTGAGTGGCGAGTTCCCACTGCCTTCTGCTATGTCCCTACATCATTCCAACGCTATTTCGGAAGATTCCGCCCGGCGATACAGAGACCTTGCATACATCCGCACTCGTCGACGAGGCAATGTCAAGGGTCTCGTCGATAGCTGGCAGCGCGGAAGTGGACGAGCGAGCAGAAGTGGCAGCGAAAGCTCTGTGAACGGTAGTGACGCAGAAAGCGAAAGCAGCGCCGACGAGCAATCTGGCGCTGCTCTCCATGACGAGCCATCTTCACCAGTCGAGACTTCCTCCCCAGCCATAATGGCGGATTCTACAATCCTTCGAAACCCGCCTCCTCCTTATACTTCTCTCACAGCAGAGGACGAAGATGAGCTGACTATGGAAGAGCTGCTAGCTTCGTCTGCCCCACTCCAGGGTGCTCGTGCGTGGGAAGCGGATGTTGGATTAGGGGAAACAGTCAAACATATCTCAATCGCTTCTGTCTCCCCTGATCCCCCTCTTTCACAACCAGCTGGATTGCATGACACAGGCAAAGGGACCGGTGGCAGAGGAAGGAATGCGAGGAGCCAAAAGCGTGTCGTCACCGCCATATTTGCTGGTTCGCCATCAGCTCCGGAAACTAATATTGTGCCCGAGTTAGGAGAAGACCCAGATTTAGTGAATCCCAATAACGGCAGTGTGAGCGGAATGGAGTTCATCGATACTAAGGTTCAAGGCGGTGAAGCACCTCCTATTGCTCAAGGTGTTAGCGATTCGGATGACGCCCTCGGTGCACTTGAAGACTCACTCGCGGCAACTCGTGCTCAGCTGGAGTCTTTCAGACTGCGCTTGGAAGCTGTAGAAGCTGACACTGCCAGACACGAGGCTGAATTGCAACGAGTTTGGGATTCCATTCCTCGTGGCTCCACGTCGAAGGATGAAGGTGAACCAAACCAAACGCACACGGACCCCGAGACAGGAAGCACACTCGCACACGAGGAAACCAAACGAGAACTCAGTTTCGAGAGTGGCCTACGCTTCGACTTGGACCTGAGAGATATCGCTCGCTCAATCGTCACAAGAGCCATAGGCTGGGTCTTCCCCTATTCGCGCCCAGGTTTGCATACGCGCCCAGAACAATCTCGTGTGGTCCATGGCCGATCCCGAGATGGGAACCAGTCACCAGTGCGACGGCCTCCGCTGCCTACATTACGTATCACCTATCTCGTGTGGTTCTCATTTGCCATCTGCGCTGCTATCCTTCGAAGGGCTGGATTTGGACGATGGGTTCGTAGACCCTGATCAGACTGCTCTGGTTGTATGTTATTCGGTGGAGATACCTCTTATCATCAGTGCTTCTTACTTGCTATTTTTCTGTGTTTTCGGACACTGCTCTGCGCCTTGCTAATCTTAACGTCATCTTTGTTTGGTTTATGTTGTTTCTCTCTGCAGAATGACGGTTGTACTACTCCGCCACGAAGCCATTGTTAACGCTGCCTCCTTCCTCGAATGGCCGGTACCATCATCATCCAAGCACGGATTTTACGACCTTCGCTACCTTCATGGCTTGGCACGATCCTAATCTTTTCTTGCTATGAAATCAGATATGATCTATGTTGTATATTTAGTAACATGGCCCAATCTGGGGTATCTATGGAACGACCGGGAGCCCTTGGCCTTAATCTATCGCCTCTACCGAGGACCAGCTCCAACTGGCATATGCACGGAGTTTTACTATAGGATCCAGAATTCGTAGGATAAAGTTCTTGCGAGGAACTGCTTGAACCCACGGACTAATCCGAGTGAATAGTGTTTAGGGGCTTTGCATCAAACTCGAAGCGAAAGAATGGAGTACCCAGGCTCCTTGACACCGCCGCTGTTCGTGTGAGGGGCGATGTACGCTTAGCGATATCTGAGATGTAGTGTTAATTTTAGAGCACACGTGATCTCCTTCCAAATCCAGAACAAATTCGAACCCAGCACAACCTTAATTGCTTATACTGTGTGTGTAAGAGGACATGTCAGCCCATCCATTTGCTTATTCATCTGTCTGATGCCTCTCTCCTAAGATTGGGGCTGGGCCATGTGGTGTGGTCACATGTACAGTATGAAAAGGGGCAAATAAAGAAAGTGGCTGACAGTGGTTTCAAATTTGCAACAGTTCTTGTCAGGGGGCTTCACTGCTGCCCCTACTGCTTGTCTATCTGACTGTGTTTAGGATACCAACTACCAATCTGATGTCCTACTTTGGGAGTTGGCTTAGTCAGCAAGCACAACTTTTTTTAGATGAGCGCTACCTGAAGTTGGATTGGTTGCAAATCAGGGATAATCATTGGGAGGTAGGAGCATCTACCATGTGAATCCAATGTCATGGAGCAGGAAGGGGCCTTTTGGCATACCTGCCAGCATTTGTGCATTGCCTTGCACTCCTGCAGTAGTCCATACTACTGTGGGACCCTCTTACATCATCCAATATGGATTTGCTAAGGACACAGACCCCTCACTCTTAGCAACAGCTGCAAGAAAATGTCTGTAAACAACATCAGCCACAATGGTTGAAGCATCAGACAATGAAAAAAAACTCTAAGAACAAATTTAGGGTTACATTTAATAGTCATATTTCTATGTAGTGTGCTGGGGTAGTGTTGCCATTTGAGGACCAGCAACTGGCAACTGTAAGCCAACTATCAAGGAGACATTGAAAGGCATCACCTGTATCATCAATTGCCCATGCAAGGAGACATTCCAGTACAGCACTGAAAGAAAAGGGTCAAACATGAATCCCTGTTGGAATGTTCCTGTCCTATGCCACCTCTGCATTCACACTGGACAAGATACAGAGATGCATCCTACTATTTGGCATTATGATATGGAGGAACATCTTTCAACAAAGCACTGAGAATACTCACACCCTGGTAGACCACATGGACTTCCCTTGCCAGAGATCATTTACAACTCAATTGTCCTTACTGCTCTTGAAGAAAACAAGAGCTGGTGTGCCTTCTTGAAACCATTTCACAAATGTTCAAGCAAAGGAAAATGTCACCCCTTCTAACCCATGCACTCAGAAGCACAAAGCAAATGTGGACAAGTTCGCTATGTCAAAGCAGGGGTGACAGGTGTAGTTCATAGTTACTTGTGCTGTTTTTGTTACCACCTCTTGTATGCTTTCTATGGATGTTGTACAGTTCTCGTAGTCCAGTTGCAATAAATCTGTTGTATTTCATTCACTCTCAACATACTCTGTTAGTGGTTGATAGTGGTTTCCTGGTCCCAATCACAGAAATTCATGAGCATGTCAAGTTTGCCATATATGGTTATATTTCTCAGTGACCATAATGGTCACTGCCCCCCTCCCCCCTTGATAACTTAGGGAGTTAGTGTTTTGGACTTTACTAATGCATGCCTCTTGACTGTGGCTGATGTTGTTTACAAGCATTTTCTTGCAGCCATCGCTGTGAGGATTAAGGTTGTGCTGGGTTTGAATTTATTCTGGATTTGGAAGGAAATCACATGTGCTCTAAAATTAACACTACCTCTCAGATATTGCCAAGTCCTCACTCCCTTGTACATCACCCCTCACATGAACAGCGGTGGTGTCAAGGAGCCCGGGAGTACCTAAACAGGACATCCAGAAACTGACCATCATAGGAGACCAAAGCCTCCATATTCAATCAGTGTTAGGGAAAACTGAGGCTGTAGAGCACACAATGCAATACCTAATACTGCCATTGAACCATGGCATTCAACAAGCAGGAGGACCCTAGGAATGAGAAGTGACTTGAGAAGTACAGGGCCCACTGGTCAGGCTCATGGGATGCTGGTATGGAATACACCTTGTTGATGGCACTGTAATCCCAACCACATAGGGTTTTGTCCATGGACCATGTGGCTTGTATCACAGTGCACCAGGTAACATATATGAAAGTGTCAATGATATGAATCTGTTCACATATACTGATGAAAGAATACTAATTCCCTTCCTAGTACTAGGAGGTCAAAACTGAGTTAAAAGTGTTTAGAAGGGGTGCAATATTATTGACCTGGGAGGGATTCTGTGTGAGAAGATATAAAGAAGGGGGAGTCTGTTGGTCCTAGGGAGGTGTTGGCACAAGTGTAGTGTGCTTTCCAAGGGGGCAGTGCAGAATGAGAGGGTTTAGGCACATTGAGGATCATAGGGGTGTTGGTACTTGCATTGTTTTGTCTGGGTCTTACATGTATCTGACCTCAAGTCTGTGGTGACAAAAGATGAATTTCCAGAAGCTAAGTACAGACTTTTTTAGTGTGGAGATTCCTGCAATGGTGTCAAACCAAGTCCAAACATAAGGTACAAGCCAATGGAACAGAGGAAGTACGTATAGTGTGGCTCAGAGACTTTACCTGCTCAAAATAATGCAAAAGAAGAAAGGGAGAGAAATAAAAGGCTTACTGGTGAGATGGATGGGACTGGTGGGCATGGACATGGGGATCTGTAAAAATGCAGACAGTCCACAGTGCACAAGTAGCAGACATCACACAGAATAGGTGGATTCCAAAGGAGTTAGACAGAGCGGCAGGGGATGATGAATGTTATGAACTGTGGTGTTTCTGGTGAGTCCAGTAGACTGAAGGAATTTCTGTGGATTGGCAGTTGCAATTGTAGGAATTACTGCTTTCCTACACTGACTTACTCCATTCACATTCAGGACGAGTAGAACCATTGTGAATGTGACATGGTAGAAAATAGGGGTAATCTCCCAGAAGCTACCTACTAACAGATTCTGGAATAATCTTGAGATCCAGAGAGGAAATTACCAACAAGTGACCTGGGTGGTTGTTTGGTGACATAAACATCAGGAAACCAAATCTTTTGAAGTGAAACAACCAAGAAATTACTAGTAGTGTGAAATGACAACCTAGTTACTGTACCATTTCAACCTTAGGTTTGTCAATTTGCCAAAAATCTGGACTGATCATACCCTGATTTCTTATCAGGGCACATCTGTGAGGACTTTTTTCTATTTCATGACACATGTGATGAACCTAAAGTCAAAATGGTACAGTACCCCTGCAAAAGCTAATTAACAACCACTCAATGAAGAGAGCAGTGGAATGTGAGTCATTGTGGACTTTTCAAACAGAGTACATTAACCCACTGGATGGTGGAGACCAAAGAGTCAGAGAAGTGATGTGAGCACAAGTTCTGACCAGGCTCCAACATGCAGGTCTGCCTCCTTGTTGCAGCTTCTGGCAATGTAAATGAAAAGGCAGTGGCAACTTGAAATGCTTGAGACTCACATCAAATTCACTGGGCAGAGACTGAGTTGGCTATTGCACCTGAGGCAGAGGGGTGAATCAAGCTTGAATCTTAGTGTTGCTGTGACTCCCGGTTTTAGCTGGTTCAAGTCATAGCCACATTGCTGACTAACCATAACCAAAACAAGTCAAGTACTGGTGAATTAGCAGTTCAACTAAACATGACTAAACTACAACAACCAGTTTAAAGTCGGCTAACAGGCAACCAATCCATGCTAGATGAGTCAAGACCAAAGAAATGTATATGCTAGAGTAAGGATCTACCATACTGTGATGTACAAAGAAATGTGATGTGCCCTCAGAGGGAGCTTAGAATGAGTTCTCTGAATGAGGCTCACAGCAGGACAAAAAGAAAGAGTGAATGACATTGCTTATCACAACACAATGCATTGTGCCTTGATTAATGCAGGATAACAACACTGTAGAGTGGGAATCATGTAGCACAAATGTCATGTCATATAGGATGATCAGTGTATGACACAGCCTGTGGGACAAAAAAGTAAGGACAAGAGACTAGTGTATGGAGACCTGTATGAGATAGCATTCTGCATGATATTAATAAATGTCAATGTGACACAGTAATGACTCCCCCTCCTCAGCCAAAATTGCCTTGTCCTGGTATCATGGTTGTGAGGATCTGGCTGCCATCCAACCTTTGAGACTCAGCTGTTCCCTCTTGAGAGAAGACTTGAGGATTTGTAAGGCTTCCATCAAAATGGGGTTAATCCAGTTGCATTGCTTTGTGTCTGTCAGGCTGCTAGAAGAGAATTTTCATTCACATGGGACTGAAGAGGGCTGAATTGGGAGGTAGTCCATGGCCATTCAAAATATTGTGGGATAGCATTCTCATTCCAACTCCCAAAATGTGAGGGGATTAGTATTGGCATGTACAAGATTGGAAGTGGAGTATGCATTGTATTCTTGATCAATTGATTGGATGACCCATTCTTCTGCCCAAATTGTCATATTGGCAAGGCCATACTTCTCACCCAGTGTCATAAAAGCATGGGGCTGTCCAGAGTGGGTGGGCAATGGTGACACAGCAGTTTGAGTGAGGTATCTTTTGTGGTATTCTTCTAGCTACATCCAATTCAGTTTTTGAGTGGGGCTTCTTAATCTGTGATGGTCAACTCACCTTCTGATGTCTGTCCATCTTCACAGTCACAATTTCTTCTACTTCCCAATGCTGCTCCACCCACAATAGTTGAATACACAGGTCAACAACTTTTGAAGGATAGAAGTTAGATATATTGTATTATAATAATAAGATGACTTACACATTGCAAAGAGGTAAGCTTTGATATGCCCAAGATGATCATGGTAATGATTTGCCAACTCAAGTCCAGAAGAGATGAATGACACAAGCTGAGGATGATCACATGCCAAAGATAGGCTTGTCCATTGAGTCAAGAATGTTTCATATGATGGGAAGGCTCCACCAATTAATGGTATGCTCTCCCTACACATGGTCCATTGAGCATGGAAAGGGACCTTTGAGGAGGTGGAGTTAGATATTATGTTAGCTGGAATGGTGGAGCAAACTCATTACTTGTACCTCTCAAACCACTTCCATGTCCTGTCAAACCTCCCAGCCCAGAGGTAGCATTTTGTGGTCTGCAATATCAGCATTGCAGGGAGCATCCAGGAAGTAACTGACAACCTGGTAATGTTGACAACATCAGAGATGTTCAGAAGTCCAAGATGTTATAGATACTTACTTGCTGAAGAGCACACAAGTGGTTTATCATATAGTATGTTGAGTCCCAATGTATCTTGACATGGTGAAGCAATTTGACTACTGCTGTGCTGTGTGGTGAGGCACAAGCAGCACAGCATTTAGTCTATGTACATAAGAGGACATGTTGGGCCATCCATTTGCTTATTCATCTGTCTGATGCCCATCTCCTAAGATTAGGGACAGGCTATGTGGTGTGGTCACATGTACAATATGAAAAGGGGCAAAGAAAGAAAGCAGTTGACAGTGGTTTTGAACTCATGACAGTTCTCATCAGGGGACTTCACTGCTGCCCCTACCACTTGTCTATCTGACCGTGTTTAGGATACCAACTACCAATCTAATGTTCTACTTCAGGAGTTATGCTTAGTCTGTGGGCACGACTGTTGCAAGCAATACCCAAAGCTGGATTGGTTGCAAATTGGGGTTAACAAATGGGAGGTAGAAGTCTCTACTATGTGAACCCATTAGTCATCGAGCAGGAAGGGGTCTTTGACAAAGTACAGTGAACTCCGGAACCGGAACACCAACTCCGCTTTCCCGCGACCCGGAGTT
>KN824909.1:0-53368 GCA_000827395.1 Paxillus rubicundulus Ve08.2h10 | reverse complement strand
GGCCTGGCCAATAGCTTGCAAAGAGCGGCCCCTGTTAATAGGAATTTTGCCACCTCTATGACGTCCTCCATAGGATATGCATCGTAGGGGTGCAGGTCAGCTCAGATGATAGAGAGACAATGACGGACCCGGTCAGCTACTGCCCTTGGGAATCCGTCCAAGAAGAATGTATCCCTCTCAGTGTCCACTAGCTTTTTATTAGCGATAAGTGGTGCAGAGATCTTTAGAAACCGTCTGCGGTACTCTCCCAGATCATCTTGACTGCACATCGGCTTCGAGCGATAGTTCTGTACGAGATATTGAAGGTCAGCATGACAATACCGGTTTTCCCCCTTGCATCTGGAGTACAAATCCTTGACTGCTGCCACGAAGGCATCCCAGTTCCTGCCAGAGGCGGCCATGAGGGTTAGCCAGACTTCCACCTCATCTAGATCAGTATATCTGATGGCCGCTTTAATCTGTGCTTCTTCCGAGATGTGGGCAGCTTCTCTGAGGATCTCTACATCCTCAAAGAAGTGTAGGAGATGAGCTGGAGTTCTCCCATCAAACTTGGGCACATCCCTTGATCCACGCAATGGCATGGCTATCGGATTGCCGGCCATTTTACGTTTCTGTGGGGGATTAGCATTTAATGAAATGTAGGGAAAAGTAATATTGGGTTGTGGCTGTGCAGGAGCTGTGCAAGAGTTCGGGAGGGAAAACAAATCTAGTGGACAGAGGAGCGAAGAAAGGGAAGGCAAGGGAGATGATGGTTCTGAAGTTAGAAGGGGGGTAAGTGGTGAATAAAAAGGCGAAGGGACTCCTGCTCTATGAAGGGACTGTTGCAGAGTCGAATGAGCAGAGGTACCAGGCACAGCAGACAAGAACGGATTGTCAGGCCCAGGGGTATGCTCTGCTGGCATTATAAAAACAGTGTCGGCCTAAGGTGGTGATGTCTGATGGACAGGCAGATAAGGAATAAGTGGATAAGGGGTGTCAGGATTGACAGCGACAAAAAATTCAGAATCCTCAGAAAGGCTGAGGTTCTGGAGTTGAGAAAGTAAATTTTCAAACTCTGTCTGGTGGGGGTGGGACCTAAGGGTCCTTCTTGTTGACTCAATGAAATCACTTGCATGTGTGGGCTCCAGTTGAAAAGATACAAAGTCCCTTCCTACTGTCAGTAGGTCTGGACTAAGTTAATAGTGTTAAGAGGGGGGGGTGCGAAATTATTGACCCGGGAGGGATTCCATGCAAGATGATATAAAGAAGGGAGAGTCTGTTGGTCCTGGGTATGTGTTGGTGAGAGAGTAATGCACTTTCCAATGGGTTCCCAAGGAAAAGCAAGGGGGGGGGGGTGTAGAGTGAAAAGGGTTTTAGGTGTGTTGAGGATTGTCTGAGCATTGGTACTTGTGTTGTTTCGTCTGGGTCTTACGTGCGTTTGACCTCAAGTCCGTAGTGACAAAAGATGCATTTCCTGAAACTAAGTACAGGCTTTTATACTGCGGAGATTCCCACAATGGTGCCAAACTAAGTCCAAACATAAAGTATGGGCCAACAGAACAGTGGAAGTATGTATAGAGCAGCTCCAAGACTTTACCTGCTTGAAATAAAGGGCTTACTGTCAAATGGTAGCAAGCACGGTGCTTACTGTCTAATGCCTATTGATGCTTGAGCTAGGATCTAGTCCAACGGACTGGTAGCTCAGTTGGAAGAGCGCCACTGTACTACGCTGGAGGCCATGGGTTCAATCCCTGTCTAGTCCACTTTTCTGGCAAATTTTGTCACTTACCAATGAAATGGACAGGACCGGAGGACATGGGCATGGGGATCTGTAAAAGACAGATGGACCAGAGCCCACGGTCAGTAGTGAGTGAGGTAGACGGAAGGAATTTGCAGGGATTGGCAGTTGCAGCTGTAGGAATTAACACTTTCCTACATCGCCTATATTCCTATGGTGCATACCTTTTCAGACTTGGTGGCAGAGAGAACTTTGTACTAGCAATATCATAGCTACCAGATAATTTTCAAGATATCTACATTAGTTTTTTTGATGACGCCTCCTCAGATGATGTCTACACACACTGCAAGCGCAAACTTGTACAGGCCATCTGGAAACTTCTCTTAGATGAGAAGTTCATGCATGCATACAAATATGGGATTGTGATCCGATGTGGAGATGGGATCACTCGGCAAGTCTTCCCTCGATTTTTCACTTACTCCACAGACTATCCAGAAAAGTGAGCTTATCTCAGCATGTATTCATGCACAGGGACACACTGACATTGACTACAGGATCTTGTTGGCATGCATCAAATTCTTGGGGCAGTGTCCTTTTCCATGTTGTCTCATCAAAAAGGCAGATATTCCCAAGATGGGAATGAAGTCTGATATGATGAACCACAGGAGGACACACCGAGTCAACGATGATCGGCATCACAGCAAGGTCTCACAGGCATGTGAGCATATCTTCAAAGGAGGAAAGGGTGTCAATAGCAAATGAGTGTGGGACCTGCTGTACAGTGAATCCCTTGTGCCTACTTGCGTGAGTCTTACCACTGCATCACATCCGTAATTTACTGATGGTTAGCATTTCAGAATGCCTTCTCTGACCAACTATTGAAGTTTTTTTTCAACTTTTATGTTCTTTTTGTAGTCAACCTCCTACAGGGATTTGAACTCGGAGTATGGAAGGTCATTTTCACCCACCTGATGTGAATACTGTTTGCAGAGGGAGGTGTTGCAGTGCAAGAGTTGAACTGGCAGTAAGAGTTTCATTTGTTGTACCATGCCAATGAACCTGCCTGACAAGTAGGTGATGATGACAGATACCAAGTGGTGCCTACCTTTAGTAGAGGAACAATCTGGCAGTTTCATAAAAATGCATCGGCAATGAAGCATCTCATGGCTCGTGACTTTGAGGACTTACTACAGGTAAGTTTCATTCCAAGTTCATTACCATGACAGCTAACATCCCACAAGTGTGCCATGCCAGTCTTCGAGGGGCTCCTTCCTCTGTCACATAACAAAATTGTCCTTGATCTCATTTTTGATCTCACAGTCTGGTATGCTTATGCCAAGCTCTGGCTTCACACCAATGACATTCTCAACTTCTTCAACTTGGAAACCACAGCGCTGAGCCAATCTGTTCACAAGTTCCAGCAAAAGACTTGTGCAGGATACACAACAACAGAACTCCCTCAGGAACATGCTGCCCACAGCCGTCGTGCAGCTGCTACCACTGCAAAACAAGGGCAAGATGTGCCTGTTTTGCATTCTGGGCCCAAAACAAAGGAACTGAACCTTTGTACTTATAAATACCACACTTTAGGCAACTACCCAGACACTATACAATGCTATGGTACAACGGACAGTTATTCAACCCAGCAGGTAAGTTTATTGAAGTTGGGATGATGTTCATGTATACAACTGATATACAATGGACATAGGGCGAACTTGAACACCACTGCTCAAAATGATGGTTCCCATGATCAGGAAAAAAGAAGGATCACATGGTCGGGAGTATTGCAAATCAAGAAGCAATAGAGCAGTTTGTGCAGAAGGTCAACGAGGCACACCAAAAGTTCAATACACAAGAGAATCCCCAGCCACAGCGCTCCCAAACTTCACCATTAGAACACTACCATATTGCAAAGTCAGCCCGTCAGAATGATGACATCACAGTTTGGCTTCACAAGTGAAAAGATGATCCAGCTGTTCAGGTATTGGTCTTCATTTGTCTCTATGAACTCTCACTCACTGGTCACACTCATCAGGACTTTATTCTGAGGTTGAAGGATCATCTCCTTGCCTGACTTCGTGGCCTGACCTATGACAGCGACGAGTACAACTTCTCAGATGAAGACTGCAAGTGTGTTGTCATCACAAATAACAAGATGTACCATCATTCCATGTTCCATGTCAATTACACTACCTACGACCTACGGCATGAACAAGATACCGTGGACCCTTTGACACGTGCTGACATCATGGTACTATCACACAAAGACGAACAGACCCACCCCTATTGGTATGCACACGTAATTCAAGTCTTTCACATCATGGTCAAGTACTGGAAGGATACATATTCGCCATTCTGTGAGCCTACTCACATGAATGTTCTTTTTGTACATTGGTTCTGATGTGATACAAACTTTGATGCTGGTTGGAATGCGAAGCAACTGCACCGCTTGGAATTTTTTGATGAAGACGGTCTGTCGGATGGGTTCGGTTTTCTTGACCCTGACTCGGTAGTACAAGGTATTCACCTCATTCCCACCTTCGCATACAGTGCCATGAAAGACCTTCTTGGTCCTTCATTTGTTCATCAGCAGAAAGGATTAGTGGGATGGGATGATGATTGACACTATTTCTATGTTAACAGGTGAGTAATACTAACTACAAATCTCATTCTGAGTCAATGATAACACTTGGGCCCTACAGCTTTGTGGACCATGATATGTTTATGCGACTGTGCGGTGGTGGTATCGGACACAAGGCGACACATGATTGGGATGAATTCCTACAGCACGAAGGTTGTAAACCCCCAAACAGCAGCAAGATGACACATGAAGACTCTGATATTGAGATGGACAAAGGAGGGGAGGAGGCTAGGGATGAAGTTGAAGAGTGGGAGGATATTGAGGAAGGCAAAGACAGTGATGGCAACAATGACTTGGATGACAAAGACAAAGACTCGGAAGACAAAGACAACATTGATAGGTGGTTGTTGACAACGGGGAGGAGCTCAATGATGATATTCTTGCAGCAGAGGGTTACGGTGCATTGTAAATTAAATTCATTGCATTACAGTACAATATATTCTACTGTCTATCTGGCATCTTGAAGACATCTCCTGGATATACTACTTGTGTGATTGAACAGTGCTCTGCAGCAAATGATGTCGTGTCTATATTGATTTGTCAGACAGATTCAATCACTGTCGACTCTATTTAGTAATGTTTGCTTTCTGCACTTTTTGTGATGACATATGCAGTCAGAACCCTTAGCCAGTTTAACACTGCACTGAAGCAAATGCATTGGGAAACAGAAAAATGTGTATTCTGATACATCCAGCCACCAAGGACATGGAACTCTGGTTTGATGGCTCTGAGATTCCCATGGACATGGACTTTCAAGGATATTCCAATGTGGGTTGGTTTCAGGATCCCAATAATTCCTGCTCCACCTCCATATTTCTCTTCCTTAGTAATCAGGGAGCCATTTCCTGGTCCAGAAAGCAGCAAAGCATGAATCCCTGCCCTCTCATAGTTTTTGTCAGGGTTGATACCAAATTTGAAGTTACTGAAATTGAGTGTCCCAGCAGATCTCAACACACCATTTTGAACTTTTATCTTCCTTGACCTGGCTCAATTTCTCTTTCCATGTATTGGAGTGACATCTATAGTAGATTAGATGCATTCTTTGCTATGAATTTGTGTTGTAGCAGTGGTATAATCAAAATGTTTCAGTGAGTAATGCTGTTTCAGACAGTACTTATTATCACGTGAAACCCACGTGACTATGCCAAACTTTAAGCCAAACAGCTTTTCCAGGTCTGCCCTAGTACTCTGTCGCTGACTTGAGCAGCCTGGTACTAAGCTGCAATCCGCGGCATTCACTAGTAACCACCAATCATGGACAACATACCACAGCTTTGTACAGCTGCAGACTTAGAGATTCGTGCAGCCCGCATTGCAGATCCTGGGATTGGTGAGTTTACTCATCCCATGTCTCAGATCACATTCATTACGCTCTCTAGACCTCAGGACCAAGCAAACAGTAGCATGCGAACTCAGAGAAATGATAGACACCGTACGAGATACGGAATCGGCGCGCGTCTTTCCCCAGATGATTCCAGTCCTTCTTGAGATCCTTCGCTCAGGCGAGCCCGCCTACAACAAGGACAACCAGGAATATCAGTTCCGGCGTGTCCTCCTAGAGGTTCTTCATCGCATCCCTTATAACGAACCCATTCGACCTCTTGCTCTTCCCCTCCTTGGTGGCATGCTTTACACACTCCGGCATGACAACGAAGAGAATGGTGTCACTTCTTGCAAGATCATCATCGATTTACTTCGCTCATTCAGAGCGCTCACCGAAGAACTTGTCTCCGAATTCATGGCCATACTTCAAGATGTCTTTCGCAACATACAGGGTCTCGTAGAGGAGACACTGACCGAGGACTCTGCCGTTTTGGACGTCAACCTTGTCATGCCGAGCATTCGTAGCTTCAAAGTATTAGCAGAGATGGGCATGGTCGTTGTTACATTCTCTCAGAGTCATCGACCCATGGTTGTCACTATGATCCAAACAACGTTGGCCCTCAACTTCGAAGTATTGGCCCTCGAGTCTCCGGCCCAGCGCAAAGCGCGTGAAGACTGCGAATCTACGGGTACCTACTGGGCTGGCATGGCTCCTACCATCAAGAACCCGCAAGCTTACGCCGACTTCATCAATGCCCAAATCAAGGCGAGTACATTCCACAATAATTGATAAGCCATGACCCTCATTGAATGGGTTGCAGATGGTCTCGTATGTGGCTTACATAATTCGCGGGTTTGGAGAGCAATTCGACTCGTTCGGCGAACGGCTTATCTTGTCTGCTCTCCGCCTTCTACAGGACCTTCCTGCCAATGGCATCCAAGCACGCAAGGTGGGTTAGCTCGTAACTTTGGTAGAAACCGCTTCCAATATTCCTGCAGGACCTCATGGTTGTGTTGAGACACCTTATCGGTACACCCCATCGCAAGGCTCTTTTGCCACAGATCGATAAACTGTTTAATGAACAAATTTTACTTGGCAGCGGCGTGGGCAGCCGAGAGACACTTCGGTATGGGACGCGCTTTTATTCCTTGAGCCTTCCACTGACATATCCATCGAAGACCGTCGGCATATGCTGCCATCGCTGACCTAGTGCATCACGTACGCACTGAGCTCTCTCCTGACCAGCTCGCACGGGTCGCGAAACTGTATTCGGCGCTTATCCACAATCCTTATCTTGGGCATAACCTCCATACGCTGTTTGCCAAGATGATGTTTGGTCTTATAGAGAATATCACGTCCAAAGACACTCCGCAAGGTGCCGCCCGTGTACTTGGTGCCATGTTCGAGACGTGCGTAGACAAAGTGGACGCCATGACAAATGTACTTGACAGTGCGTTTGAGCGTTTGGAAAGAGCAAAGGCTGGAGATGAGTCGCTGTCACCGGGTTTACTAGTCGAGAAAGTACGCCCGGTAGCTGCTGCGGTATATGCGGTAGAAAAGCCAGAGGAAGTCATCCACGGTGCGTTCACCTCGCCTTTTTTTTTTTTAAAAAAATATGCTCATTATTTTCAGAGTGCCGATTGCTATTCCGGACGCTTTTGCACGGGTTTCGAGTCTGCCTCGTTGGGCTGAAGAAATGCGACGGTCCGATTCCGGACGGAACACTCGTCTTTCGTCTCTTCACGAGTTGCATCAAGTGTATGGCTCTATTCGATGCTGAGCCCAGGGAAGCTACCGAAGTTATGGACTGGTTCAGCTCGGTACTCCTCGAGGTGAATTTGCACGTCTTTCAAGAAGTGTGGACGCACAAAATCGAGCTGTTCTTTCAAGCTGCGCAAAAGCGACCCACTCTCCTTCACATTTGCCAAATATTGTTCAGCCGCGAGCCCGTCTCACCGACACTGGTCGCTATCGTTCTCCGGTTTCTGATTGATCGTCTGCCCATGCTGGGTGAATATGACGACCAGACAGCAGTGGTAACCATCCGACTTTTCAAAATGGCCTTCAGTGCCGTGACTGCATTTCCAGTCACTAACGAGCCGATACTGGCATCGCATCTTGCGAAGCTGATCATGGACTGTTTCCCTCTTGCTGCCAGGGCTACCAAGGCTACTAATTATTTCCATCTATTGAGAGGTTTGTTCCGCGCTATAGGAGGCGGTGGTGGAAGGTTTGAGCTCTTGTACAAGGAGGTCCTACCCTTACTCCCTGAGATGCTAGAAAGCTTGAACCGTCAGCTCCTTGCTTCTGACGGATATAGCAGGGATATGATCGTCGAGCTCTGTCTCACTGTACCGCTGCGCCTCACGCATCTCCTTCCACACCTCTCATATCTCATGCATCCTCTTGCTCTTGCTCTGCGCGGCACATCCGAGCTCGTCTCACAAGGGTTACGCACCCTCGAATTATGTATCGACAACCTCACTCCGGATTTCCTGGATCCTACTCTCAGCACGGTTCTGCGGGAACTTATGGAAGCGCTCCATAGCCACCTGAAACCGCTGCCAGCGAATCACCACCACGCCCATACGACCATCCGTATCCTCGGTAAGCTTGGAGGGCGAAACCGGCGCCTCCTTAGCAAAGAGCCACTGCTTGAGTTCAAGCCTTTCTCTGCACCTGCGAAAATCGTGCTATCGTTTGGGGGAATACCCGAGAAGGTTGAGTTGGCTGCTATGTCGGGCCTTGCAGCGCGCACGCTGGCTAGAGCTGGACTTCCACATCGTGTTTGTGCATACACCTTCCTCGAGACATGCGCTACGTCCCTCTTGCACGAGGTCAGTATTACAGCTGGTGTTTGACCATTGACTCATCGCTGATCACAGAACACGCACAATGAAGACCAAGCTGCGATCTTTGTTAGCTGTCTGGAGGCTATCTTTGATGCCATCTATATCCCAGAATTGAAGGAAGACGCGCAGAAGTTCATTCGCGAGCTCTCCAGGGTTGTCTTCGCAATGGAGATGCGGAAGAATGCCCCCAAGGAGATTGGCCTCAAACGGTATCCTAGTCCATTACTCTCGTCGTACCTTGAGGCGATGCCGTGGGTTCTTGGGCGCGAAAAACAAGAAGAGGCCAAACCTGGGTACGATTTGGTTACGCTCATAATTAGCGATCTAGTCGCTATGGGAAAAGAGCAGGGTATAACTCCTCCAGACATCGTTCCGATTCTTCATCAGATCGCAAGTCGTTTCAGCGCCATATGTCTCGACGATGCTTGGGTACGAAAGAGTGCAGGGTGCAGTGGCATCCGAATCATGACCTATACCCCCGAGTTTGGAGTAAAGTGGATCCAGGATCGTGAGGTAGATTTTGTTCGCACTCTTCTCCATATCTTGAAAGATCTACCTTATGATCTTCCTCGAGACGTCGGCGATGTGGTCGATGTCCTCAAGAGAGTCCTGCAAGTGGGCAGCGCGGAGGCCGAAGCACTCGCGGAGGTTCCAATTGCCTCACGAACCAAATCGGTCCACCTCATTGGTATTTTTTCCTCAGAGCTTTCGAGCCCTAATCCTGTCGTTCGGCAAGCAGTCCAGACGTGCATTGAGTTACTCGTCGAGCTCACCGGCAAATCCGCCCATGATCTCCTTTTACCCCACAGGGATCGCATGCTGACGGCGATCTATACGAAACCACTTCGCGCTCTCTCATTTCCCATCCAAATTGGCATGATTGATGCCGTGCGATTTTGCATCAGTCTCAACCCTCCGCTTCCGGAGCTCAATGACGAGCTTCTCAGGCTGTTGCATGAGACACTAGCATTGGCTGATGCCGATGACCTGAATATTGGGCGGGTCAATTTACGTCAAGGCGGATTGGAAGTAATCAAACTCAGGGTGGCTTGTATCAAGTTATTGACTGCTTCCATGCCGATCACCGACTTCTTCTCCAAGCAACATCAAACGCGGCAGAGGTGAGAATCGTCCTCATCCAGAACCCTTTTCTTCTAAACCCCCATCCCTAGGGTGACGAGCGTTTATTTCAAGTCACTCTACTCGCCCTCGCAAGAAGTTAAGGAGGTAGCACATGAGGGGCTCCGGATGGTCCTCACTCATCAGAGCCGTCTTCCGAAAGAACTTCTGCAAACTGGCTTGCGACCGATTTTGATGAACCTTGCAGATCCAAAGCGGCTCTCCGTCTCCGGGCTTGAGGGCCTAGCACGTCTTTTGGAGTTACTCATCAACTACTTCAAGGTCGAGATTGGCCATAAACTTCTTGACCACTTCCGCATCGTCGCAGATCCTCAGATGCTCCAAGCTTCATCACGTCTGCCGCTGCCCGAGAACGAAGGCATCACCAAACTGGTCCGCCTGGCAAACATCTTTCACCTTCTCCCCTCTGCCGCCAATATCTTCCTTGAAAACCTCGTGAATGCTGTCGTCCAGACGGAGGCGCAAATGCATTTCTCTGGTAGGAGTCCCTTCTCCGAGCCCTTAGGGAAGTACCTCGATCGCTACCCTGGGGAGGCTCTTGACTTTTTCATGCGCCATCTACACTTCTCGCGCCACGTTAGAACTTTCCGAAGTATCCTGCAGGCTGGACTTGCTCCCAATTTGGAGCGAGAACTGGCGTCTCGAGCGCAGTCCCTGGTCGCCCACTGCTTCAAGAGCAATAATCATGCTTTGTTGCTTCCTGGCTTATACCTCCTGGACGATCTTGCAGATCTGCAGCCAAGTTGGATATTGGAGAACAACCATGTGATGGACGCCGTGATCGAGATCTGGCGATCTGAACCCTTGCAGCCGGAGCAGACCGATGTCATCGTCCCAGATGCCATTCACAGACAGTCCACCACACTGTCTATCTTCCAAAAGGCGCTGGAAAAGGCACCTAGAGTAGACCTTTTGCTCGAACTCGTCGCCATCTACACTCGCAATCTGGCCATGGATCTCACACGACTAACCCAGTTCCTTTATCGTCACGTTGCTTTGAACGAGGATCTGTTCTACCGTCGAAATGTCTTAGCTCGCTTCCTCATATGGTTCGAAGATCAGTCTGCCTCCTGGGCCACGAAGACATGCTTCATCCGATTTATCGTCACGCCAACAATCCTTGTTCAAGCGGACAAGGCCAGCAAAGATGGCTTGCTTGACATGGATTTCATCATCACTGTTCATCGCACGATTTGGCAACCCATGATTGACGATACCACATTTGCAGGGGCCGACGATATGTTCAAGATCGAGCTCTTGCACTTGACCACAGTCATGGTGCATCGTTTTCCAGAACTGTTAGAGGATGTCAAGAAGGACATCATTCGCTGCGCCTGGCATTATATCACTTCCGATGATGCAGTCGTCAAACAAACCGCATACCTCCTCGCAGCTCGTTTCTTCGAAGCATTTGACACACCTCAGAAGTTCATACTGAGCGCGTGGACAGGGCTTCTTCGCCCTCCGCATACAGAAGGCAAACTGCTCATCAAACAAGCTTTGGACATACTTGCTCCTGCGCTTCCCAGGTCCGGTGCAAATGATGTAGGCTACCCTCAATGGGCCAAGACAACTCGACGACTTCTCGCGGAAGAGGGCAATGGCTTCCAGCAGATCATCATGATCTACCAACTACTAGTTCGGCAACCACATCTATTCTACCCGGTTCGCGCCCTCTTCATCCCTCACATGGTGAATTCTTTGAACAAGCTCGGCCTTTCTGGTACAGCTTCTGGAGAATCTCGCATCTTGTCCATTGATATCTCACAGGTCATTTTCAACTGGGAGCAGAAGCTCCAGGATGCCGATGTTCAATCATTCGAGGCACCCTCTCTAAGTTGGGTCACACCTTTGGCTTTCCGAGAAAGTATCGTTAGCTTTCTCGTCCGCTTGGCGACCACGCCCTTGGAACAACCGGTCAAAGTTGTTCTCGTTCCTCGAGCGCTAACCCTTTTGCAGCAAATGATTGCGTCATCTGGTTGGTGCGATGTGACGGTAAAATTGAACTACTTTTCAAGGGCTCTTGAGCAGGTGTGCTGTGTTTGCTAATACATGCTAGTTCTGTTCTAACGTCTAATGGTTCATGCAAGATTGATCTGGATTCAGAGGCGCACCTCAATCAGGCACTCAGCGCAGGCAAGGTCCTACAGGTGGTTGCAACCGACAAGGACGACTCCTGGTACATTGCCAATGCCACCATCTTGCAGTCTCTTGTGCGCAAAGGTTTAGTCACGGATGAACCGGGGCTGCATGATGCTCTACATCCCATTTTCGAGCACTTGCTGCGCCTCTTCCCTCTACCAGACAGAGACGAGAAGCAGAACGAGATGTCCGATTTCCACAATTTCGTGTACTCAGCAATTGAGGACGGGCTAGCGAACACTAGCGCATTGCGCGGCACACTTCTCATGCTGAAATCGATCGTACAAGTCTCTGCTGAACGCGTGCAGCCTTTCTCAGCATCACTCTTGCGATTGTTCACCAAACTTGCCAAGGACCACGTTAATTCGGCGCCGAACACGAGTGGGTTTGACAATGGCGTGCGGCTTATTACGTCTATCATCGAAATATGCAAGGCTACTATACCATATCTCGGCGACCAGCGCAAGGCCTTTTTCGGCGCATTCACAGCGCTCACGGAGAAGTCGAAGAGCCTAGCATTATGTCGGCATATGCTTGACGTCATGCGCGAATGGGCGCTGGCTAAGAACGAAAGCTACCCTACCATGAAGGATAAAGTGAATGTACTTCAGAAGATGGCAAGCTTCGAGTCGCGCGGAGAGTCGCTGTTCCACAATTACCTAGAGCTGATCTACGACATTTACACCGAGCCCACCTTGCGGAGAAGCGACTTGACATCGCGATTGGAGCAATGCTTCCTGCTTGGGTGTCGAGCACGAGATGCGACTCTCAGAGAACATTTCATCGATCTCTTGGACGCCAGTGTTCCTCGCTCCCCTTCAAGTCGTCTTGCATATATATTGGGAGTACAGAGCTGGGACCCTCTAGCAGATCATAACTGGATCTTTCTCGCTTTGCATCTTCTTCTTGGGTCCGTCGATGCAGAAATCCCGCTCATTCCAGAGCGAAAGTTTACACTCGAGCCTGGCGTGGGGTATCTCGCTACTCGGCACAAAGCCGCTTCAATCGTCCGCCCAATGCAACGTCTTATGTTCCTCGATCCACACGCCGCTCACGAAGCGTGGATCTCTGTCTTCTCAGCCACTTGGAAATGTCTTTCCAGGCGGGAGCAAGCGGACATGACACTTCACATGATCAATCTCTTAAGCAAGGACTACCACATCAAACAAGCCGACATGCGCCCGAACGTCATCCAGACCTTGCTCAGCGGTATCCTCGCTTGCAGTCCACCCATGACGCTTCCTCCTCACCTCGTAAAGTTCCTCGCAAAGACTTACGGTGCATGGCACGTCGGTCTCGGAATTCTCGAACAGTCGCTTGAATGTGTGCGGGACGACGACGCCAGCGTCCGTGACGCCGTCTACGATTCCTTGGCCGATGTTTATGCAGAATTGGCGGAAGAAGACATGTTCTATGGCCTGTGGCGCCGCCGGTGCCTGCATCTTGAAACAAACATCGGCCTCGCATTCGAGCAGCACGGGATGTGGGAGCATGCCGCAAGCACTTACGAGCTTGCACAAACGAGGTCGAAGAACGGCTCAATCTCATTCTCCGAAACGGAATATTGTCTTTGGGAGGACCACTGGATGCTCTCAGCAGAAAAGCTCCAGCAATGGGATACGCTTCACGAGCTAGCAAGGAACGATGGCAATCAGGAACTTATCCTCGAGAGCGCCTGGAGGATTAAAGACTGGACGGAGCACAGAGAAACTTTGGAAGATCAGATCAACCAACTCCCTGACATTGCCACTCCCCGCAGGCGCGTTTTCGAGGCATTTATAGCTCTGCTGAAGCTTCCGGCTGCCCTGGACAAGAACACAGAATTCACCAAGATCCTCGAGGATGCAATGCAACTGTCTCTTCGTAAATGGGTTGGGCTTCCCCTTCACCTGTCGGTCGCCCATGTCCCCTTATTGCAGCATTTCCAGCAGTTCGTAGAACTTCAAGAAGCTGTCCAGATTTTTGGCTCTCTTTCTACTACGAACGCCCAGAACCTGGAGAAGAAGTCGTCCGACTTGAAGATGGTTCTCCAAGCTTGGAGGGAACGGCTGCCAAACCTTCAGGATGATATCAGTATCTGGAGTGACCTCGTGGCTTGGCGTCAGAATGTCTTCAACGCAATCAATAAGGCTTACATTCCGCTGATTTCTAACAACAACCAGAGTGGCAGCGCGCCCTCCACCAATGTCAATACGTCTGGCTACCGGGGCTACCATGAAACTGCTTGGATCATTAACCGCTTTGCTCATGTTGCCAGAAAGCACGACCTCCTGGATGTCTGTTTCAGTTCCTTGAACAAAATCTACACCCTTCCCAATATCGAGATCTCCGAAGCCTTCCTCAAACTTCGGGAGCAGGCGCGTTGTCACTACCAGAAACCACACGACCTTCAGGCCGGTCTGGAAGTGATCAACAACACCAATCTTATGTATTTCTCTAATTCGCAGAAGGCAGAGTTCTTCACGTTGAAGGGCATGTTTCATGCAAGGAGCGGACGGAATGAAGAAGCCAATCATGCATTCGGGCAAGCTGTGCAGATGGACATGATGCAGGCCAAGGCCTGGGCGGAGTGGGGCCGCTACAGCGACCGCATGTTTAAAGAGTTCCCTACTGACATGTCGCACGCTGCCAACGCTGTCAGCTGCTACCTTCAAGCCGCCGGGCAGTACAAGAACGGAAAAAGTCGACCGCTGCTCACCCGCGTTCTTTGGCTCCTTAGCGTCGACGATGGGAACTTCACGATCTCGCGTGCATTCGATACATATAAAGGAGAGGCAGCGTTTTGGTACTGGATATCGTTGATCCCCCAGTTGTGTCTGTCCATTAACCAACGGGAAGTCAAACAAGCCCGCTACATTCTTCTCAATCTCGCCAAGCTATTCCCTCAGGCAAGTATAGCCACGTTCCCAGAACTTTTGTTCGGCTAAGTCTTGTACAGGCTCTATTTTTCCCGCTGCGAACGACCAAGGAGGACATGGCGTTCGTCAAAAAACAGGCGGCGGCGGCGGCGGCGGTTGCTGCTCGCACGTTACAAGCGAGCCAAGCAGTCGCAGTTAATGGTATCCAACGTACAGACGGTGACCAGACCATGCAAGATGCGACCGCTGAAATCGCTGGAGAAATCGCGAAACGAGAGAATGCCGCTACCGAAGCTAATGGAGGCCAGCAGCCACCTTCACAACCATCGACTAGTATGCACGCGGATGTACCAATTATCGCCCCGTTATCGCTACCTGCGCAACACCCAGCTAGTGAAGTTCAACCCGCCTACACGGTCCGTCAAGGATGGGAGCATGTTGATGAAGTTGTTCAGATACTCAAGACTGCCTTCCCCCTCCTTATCCTGAGCATGGAAACTATGGTTGACCAAATACTCCAAAGGTTCAAGGCTCCTCCTGAAGAAGAAATCTATCGACTGATAGGCATGCTTCTACAAGATGCCATCCAGGTATGCCCCACTTTGCCAGCTCATCCGCATCGGACTGAACCTGTTAGAACTATGTGATGCGAACGAACACACCCGAGGACGACGGGCAGCTTGCGCCGCATACAATCAGCAATCTAACGAAGATGGCAGCTAATTTGTCTGGTACTGCTAGAGTACGTTGTTGTCATGGTCTTCATTAACACATCCTGACAATCTATTCTGACAATCTCTGAGCAGAAGGAATACGAGGAAGACTTCTTGAAGAGCAAGCCGACGCACTATGAGTATATTCGCCGTCTACAGCGTTGGCGAGATCGACAGGAGAAATACCTCGATTCAAGGCCTCGTATTCAATCTCTGGATCTATTGAGTCATTACCTGACTGAGTTCCAGTATGGGAAGTTCGATGACATCGAGGTGCCGGGCCAGTACACGGAGGTGAATAGTTCGCATGCGCTGATTTTCTATGGAACACTCAACGACCCTTTCAGGATAAGGACAGTAACCAGAATTTTGTCCACATTCAGCGTTTTGGTCCGAAGTTCGAGAACTGTCGGTCCCACGGCTACTGTTGGAAACGGTTCACCGTCCATGGCAATGACCACTCCAGAACTTCTTTCTCTGTGCAGCTTCCGTCCGGTCGTCATTGTCGTCGCGAAGAGCGAGTAATGCAAGTGTTCCGCATATTCAATAAGTGTGTTTATTCATCGTTACTATCCTGGATCACACCTCTCACCAAGAATCCGATAGTGCGCTTGTGAGGAAGAAAGAGTCGCGTAAACGCAACCTTAACTTCCATATTCCGGCTGCGATATCTTGCAGCCCGAATCTTCGCTTGCTCCAGAACGACTCTTCCTACGTGACGCTGGGAGATATCTATGACCGTCATTGTGAAGAGAATGGTATCACACGCGAAGATCCTATCCTTGTCTCTGGGGAAAAGGTCAAGAGCGTCCTTCTAGACTTCAAGCAGGCGAACCAAAGAGCGGTGCGTTATTTCCACTCACGGTTTTTCTGCCTGCCTCACACAACTCTAGCCTGGCAAAGCGGAATATTTTACGCTCCGCAAAGATATCATGGACGAAGTGGTCACAAAACTCGTTCCGGACGATGTCCTTACCAAGGTCAGTTGTCTGCCTGCTACATGTCAGGTCACCTGGCGATTGTTTGACCCTCCTTCCAGTATATGCTCAATGTCATGGGTGGCCCTTCAGACCTGTGGAGAATGCGCAAACAATTTGCCTTGCAAGTTGCTGCCACGAGCTTCATGACATACGTCTTCTGTCTCACGAGCAGGTCGCCGTCTCGGTTCCATGTCTCTCGATCGACGGGCCGGATTGCTATGAGCGAGCTGCTGCCTGGCGTTGCTGGTCAAGCCCCTGTTTTTGCGTCAAACGACGCAGTCCCCTTCCGATTTACGCCAAACATGCAGAGATTCCTTGGGCCTATCTTTATTGAAGGTCTTTTCACCTCCGGCCTCATGGTCATTGGTCGCTGCCTCACAGAACCTGACGTGAGTCTCTGCTCTTGGTATGAGCCATGACAGTTCTGTTGACAAGGTTGCACAGTTTGGCTTGGAGCAGCAGCTCTGCTTGTTCGCTCGCGACGAAGTCATGACTTGGCTGCACGGCCGAGGCCAACCTTGGACATTCGATATCTCTTTCCGCACCAATTGCGCTGCTAACATTGACGGTGTCGTCAAGCGTGCGGAAGTGATGGCATGTAAGCTCGAGCGTGACCAGGTGAGGACACTTCCATTGTACGGATCCCGATGCATTGGCTTACTTGCTATCAATACGACAGATTGGCATGGTTTCAACTCCACCAACTGTTCCGGTGATACAGACAGTCACTAACCTCATCTCGACTGCGACTAATCCAATTCAACTAATGAGGATGTCGGAGATCTATCATCCTTGGTTTTGAGAACATCACAATCCATTGATTCCCATGTATCATCATCTTGCCCATCCTGTATCACTAGACAAATACATATGTATACGCATACATTGACCAGACATATGGCTTAAGGACGGGTGCTTCGCACAAACCCTTCGGTTTGCCGGAAAGCGTTGATATGTACTTCACTCTCCGTCATCATCTGGGATGACACATTAAGTTTGCTTTGAAGTAGTATGGTGGTTGGAGCTTACCTCCTCTGCCATCTGATATATATCACTTCCCGGACGGTTATACATCATGGCATTCGCAAACATGATGTAGACATCCCTCTGAAACTCAAGCGAATTCGAGATGATACCATCTTTAACCCTCGTCTTAATAGTCTTGAGATCCATTGGTCGTTTAATGATCTCGTGATAGTCTGGCGCTTCAGAGTTTTTGATGGGGTTGTGGAAGATATTGCCATTACGGTGCTGAGAGATTTGGCTGTGCAGCAATCCGATGACAGCTTGGAAACGTTTGTTGGGGACAGAGGGTGGGATTTGGTGCTGAGTTAGCTCGTTGCTCGCCGTACCACGGCGTCGGGAAGATGGGTCAACTCCGGGTCCTGCATAGACCATCATGAGTGAACAATTGTGACGGGGGGTGTGCAACATGCCTGGTTCATCAACGTCTGTTGGCGTGGATTCTTCCCGAAGTCTTTTCTTATCTCGTAGACTCTCATCAGGACCTTCCGAGTCTGAGGCCTTACGTTTGCCTGTCAGTGTGACGGAGTTAACATGGAGGATGGATACGCTGTGGACGTATACGTGCCGTCACGTTCTTGTTCCTCTTGGGTGACTGTGGCTTCGGGTTCTTGAAGGTTTGCGGTTTCCTCGACTGGTTCCTCGACTTCCATCTGAGTGGTCTCGTGACTTTCGAACGTCTGCATGTCTGTTCCTGTGGTTTCGTCTTTTGTTAGCTCTTCACTAGGAATCTCGTTGACGTCTGCAGGCGGTGTGCCGCTTGCGACTTCATCGACGGACAGGTCGAGAGTCGACTTTTCAACAGTGAACTGTTCTGTGGGTTCGTCAAACGCTTGGGCTTCCATGTCACCTCTTTCAGATTGCTGCCTCGAAGGTCCTCGACCGTCGACTGCAACGAGTTCTCGTTCCATATTATCCTCCTAAGAAATGAAAAGTTGGAAGAAGTTTAGACACGATATCAATTATGAAAATCGTGTTGCAAGCATACCGCGACGTGTTCGATAGATGCGAGTTGAGGCTCCTCCGAGTGCTCGCTTGCAGACGCCAGCGAGGCTCTGATTCTGTCATCCCAAGCGCCACTCCGTATTTCGTCGATTTCGGCGACGATGCGTCTGAGAACGAAGGTAAGCGAGCCAAGTCATGAAGGTGGAAAGGAGGTGTCTCTCACTTGAATTTGACTTCCTCGGCAGCAATCAAGTCGCGTAGTTGAAGGAGACGGGCGGAGTAGTGGCGCTGGGCGAGTCTGAGGTTTAGAGGGGCTGTGGTTGTTTGTGGGAGTCAAAACTGAGGCCGAGTGATGAAGACGACGGTACTCACCATGAGGTACGTTATTAGCGTCTGAGCTGCAGTGCGACTTATTGAGCAAGCAGGGACTTGTGGGGTTGGTTGGCACGATCCTCACCATTCAAGTGAAGCTTCACTCATGAGGAGAGTGTAAATTTGGTGACAAAACTAGATACACAACAAATGGACTGAGCAATGATTACAGACATTGGGGTATTAATGAAGCGGACTTGTGGAGAGAACGGGTTTTTCGGATGGGGCAAACAAGGGTGGTCGGAGAGGACTTTTGACACGGATTGCCAAGCATCAGCGCCATGCTCATAGACAGCCTGTGCAAGGATGAGCGATTCGATGGTGGATATGGGCGTCTCTTGGGGATGTGATGGCGAGGATGTAATCACCGACTCTGTTGCTGCCGTGCGTCGTGTTGAGCGCATGCCCGAAGCCATTTCCACCGCAATGACTGGACTCAGAGTCCAACTGGAGTCGAGAGTTCACATCGTGTGAAAATACGCCCGATTAAGTAACCTTGCGGTGACCGGGGTTTTCCGGTCTCACCACTCGCACCTGAGTGCGTGCTTCTTAAAAGAGACGTCAGCCCCATTTAAGCGGTGTTGGACTCTCTCAGCCCGCCATTCCTTCGCCCACAATGTTGCTCTCTGCATTCTCTACTTTGTTGCTTCTCCCTTTTGCCTCTGCAGGCGTACACAAACTTAAACTGCAGAAGCTTCCTTCAGTTGCTCCAGGCCACGCCTTGGAGACAGCCTACCTTGCTGAGAAGTATGGCACACATGTTCCCAATCAACAGTTCCCTCTCATGGGCGCTGGTGGCGCTGGTCGGAATGTCCGACCCACTCCCGACGGTGATGATATTTTGTGGACACAGGACTTGCTCAATGGTGGCCACAACGTCCCTCTTTCAAGTAAGTTTCCCGTTTCTCATAATGCCTGCCTTCGTGTGCTGAATTGTCACCAGACTTCATGAATGCTCAATACTTCAGTGAAATTACTCTTGGCACGCCTCCTCAGAACTTCAAAGTCATCCTTGACACTGGGTAGGCCGACATCCTATCTCCTACTTTTATCCGCTCACCCTTGGACTTGCAGCTCGAGTAATCTATGGGTCCCTAGCTCGAAGTGCAACTCCATCGCATGTTTCTTGCATACCAAGTATGAATCCAGCGGCTCCTCTACATACAAGCCCAATGGTTCCGAGTTCTCCATCCAGTATGGCTCTGGTTCCATGGAGGGCTATGTCTCTCGGGACAAGCTCACTATTGGTGACCTTACCATACGTAATCAAGATTTCGCTGAAGCCACCAAGGAGCCTGGCCTTGCCTTTGCTTTCGGCAAGTGAGTCCCATTCCGTCTTCACACAGAGTTGCCTTTAATCCCACTTGTAGGTTCGACGGCATCTTGGGCCTTGCATATGATACCATCTCGGTCAACGGTATTGTCCCACCGTTCTATAACATGATCCACCAGGGTCTTCTCGACGAGCCCCTGTTCTCGTTCCGTATTGGTCCTTCTGAGGAGGATGGAGGTGAAGCTGTATTCGGTGGAATCGACCACTCAGCCTACGTCGGCAAGATCAACTATGCTCCAGTTCGCCGCAAGGCATATTGGGAAGTTGAGCTTGAACAGGTATCGTTCGGAGATGATATTCTCGAGCTTGAGAACACTGGTGCTGCCATTGATACTGGTAAGTCTGAACACACATACTACTGGATGGTCATCCTGAGTATCATCTAGGCACTTCTTTGATCGCCCTTCCCACCGACGTTGCGGAGATGCTCAACACTCAAATTGGTGCGAAGCGTTCGTGGAATGGCCAGTACACCGTGGACTGCTCCAAGGTCTCTTCCCTTCCTGATCTGTCTTTCTACTTCAATGGCAAGGCATACCCATTGAAAGGCACCGATTACGTCCTTAACATCCAAGGCACTTGTATCTCTTCTTTCACTGGCTTGGATATCAATCTCCCTGGTGGTGCCCTCTGGATTATTGGTATGTCCCTGATACCTCCGCCCAGTCTAAATACTAATCAATTTGTTTCTCAGGTGATGTATTCCTTAGGCGCTACTTCACGGTGTACGACTTGGGGAAAAACTCCGTCGGTTTCGCCACTGCTGCATGAGCGTACGGTTCTGCACACCACTGCGGATATAGGTCATGAGGTGTCTGATCTATTGTACTGTGGATTCGACGTAGAGGCTTCTTGTGGAAGAGTGGCACTTGCTCCTATACATGCTTATGGTACTGCTTTCCCATGAATTTGTATCATAATTTGCTCGCCGAGACACTCGGAATTGTGCGAGGTCGTTGCAGACTTTGTTCATGCGATTTTGACATGACATCAGCAGCGAGGCTCACGAACAACTGCTATCATAAATAACTCGCTACTTGGTTGGGAAACTTGCGCGATGGACCTGGACGACCTCTGCCAAGGTTCACGCTCGACATATCAGCTCGATATTGGCCCATCGACAGCGAGAACACAGAATTGGAAGTGGCGGAAGCTCATCAGCAGTGTATGGGCTCGGCGCTTAGATAGAGTGAATGCCCTAGGTAATGAGGATTATGGGCATACAGGGTGAGCTTTCAGGCGTCAGGATCTGCCCAGTTTTGATTCTGACTCTTCTTCACCCTTCGGTTATCTAACACAGATGCGTGAACGCCTTAAGCTGGGCACGGAATGGCGAGTTGCTCATAAGCAGTGGCGACGATCAGAAGTGGGTCTCCATTACATATATATATCCTGTCTTGTCTGATATCGGGCCACACATTAGCCTGAGGGTGTGGCGGATGGACCACTCTTCTGATCCTACGAATGAGTACCCTTTCACTTGCCAGACGGTAATAAACACTGGTCACGGCGCCAACGTGTTCAATGCACAAATGCTACCATCATCTACTCGCATGTGAACAGTCATTTCATGAGTAGCTGATCATGACATGCTCATGCCACATTCATCAGTGCGACCGTCGCGGGCGACAAACAAGTTCGCGTGTTTGACGTCGGCGAGTCCGTCAGTCGTTCGCCTACAGGCAATGAGATGAGTTACACTACCCAACAAGCATGTATCCGCGTCCTGCGCTGTCATTCCAGGAGAACCAAACGCATCATCACAGAAGACAGCCCTGATTTCTTCCTGACCGTAGCCGAAGTTCGTAGAGACTTAGGTCCTGACGAGATTTTCGATGCTGAACCATATTTCGCGCTTAGGACGGTGAAGTCCGTCAACACGACCTCAGGACACCGCATTCGTGTACCACAGATGGTTGTCCTGCGCCCCTAGTTAAACTACCACACGAGCTTTCGACGATTGCGCTCTCACCACTTACACCTTATCAATTTGTGGTTGGCGGAGAATCGCCTTTTGTGAGTATCAATTTAGCGTGGCGTTGGCTGATGAGTCTAGGCTTAACATATCGTCCATTGGATGAAAGGCCTACCTTTTTGATCGACGACACGCGGGACGTTATCTACGGGAGGAGTGGGGAATGTTGCCTTCTGCCGCTCACGCGACCACATGCGTTCGACGATTCTCTAGACAGTCTCGAGCGCCGGGAGAGGCGAAAGGCTACGAACATATCACAGGTGCTCGGATGTCAGCTTGGAATGGACACGAGGTACAGCTATGTGCGCCTTCCTTGTCTTGCGCTGATATCCTGTATCGCATAGGTTCTTCTATGTGAGCACTTGCCATCTCTTAAGGAGTTTTTTCATCACGAAATTACTCTAGCGTTCAGCTCGGATGCAGTGTGCCTGTACTCTACGCGAGACGAGCCAGGTACTAGTTCCATGATCAGGAAGTCGTCCATCCTACCTCCAAACACAAAGCGGCGGAAAAAAGACTTCTCGGAATCGCCATCGAACACAAGGGATGATGAAGACCAAAGTAGTTTCGATCCTCGCATCCGCGACATCCCCGAAGTCCTTTGGGAGCATGAAGGAATGGGCATGGATG
Source organism: Paxillus rubicundulus Ve08.2h10 (assembly GCA_000827395.1). Lineage (NCBI taxonomy): Eukaryota > Fungi > Basidiomycota > Agaricomycetes > Boletales > Paxillaceae > Paxillus > Paxillus rubicundulus. The sequence continues at coordinate 30,723 of KN824909.1, read as the reverse complement.
TCGATGACGAACCTGTCTGTAACGACGATGAGGAAGACGTAGATGACGACGATGATGACGACGACGAGAGGAGTATCTCTGCCACTGATGTAAATACGCATGCGCCCGTGATCTATCCGCGGATGCGGTTCTCTGGGCACTGCAATGTCGAGACCGTTAAAGATGGTAGGTCATCTCAAACGTTTCGTATACGCGATGGCCAACTCCCTTTTCATTCGCAGTGAACTTTCTGGGCCCCTACGATGAATATGTGACATCGGGCTCCGATGACGGGAACTTTTTTATTTGGAAGAAGTCATCTGGTGAAGTGGTCGACGTTCTTGAAGGAGACGACAACGTCGTGAACGTTATCGAAGGACATCCCACCCTGCCATTGGTCGCTGTCAGTGGCATCGACACGAGTATCAAGGTGATCATGTTTGAAATTCACCTTGAGTGTAAAATTAAAAAGGTATTACCACAGCTGTTTGCCCCTGCCCGCGGTCCAGCAGCGTATTCAAGATACCGAAATGTTACATCCATCATCGAACGCAACGCCCGCGTTTCAAGGAGAGGCGTGAACCACACGGCTTATCTGCAGCTTGCTCATCTCGTCATGCATCATGACAATGCTTTAGAGGCAATGCGAAATACCGAAAACGGGGACACAGCAGATCCAGATCCAGAGGCTCGACTTGCGCAGTGCTTAAACCAATGAAATTAGGGATGGCCACAAAATAGCAGCTAATCGTGTATGATATAACTACCTATCTGGTTCTTCTATAAGCTTCTGCTCTGCTATGTGCGAGCCATGCAGCAGGACAACCTCAGCCGCGAATTCAAAATCCGGATATTTTCTTTTGTAAATTGTCACGAAAATTGATATTAAACGTTACCTTTCAAGTTGGTTTGGATGCGATTTGAAACTTATGATACATCATGTGTACAGTCTCGTTCTCAAAATACAGCCAGCAATTGGCCTCCACCAGTTGCACAGTTAGTTCGTCTCTCTGGGCTGGCCTCACGATGGTTCGGGCTCTAGTTTGATTTTGAGAATCGAGTCGCGGTGCATTTGGCGGCGTCACTTCAATTTGACACTCGCCTGCCACCACGACACAATTAACTTACTGTCACGGTGACAGAGTGCGCTGGCCCCTGCACATCCCGAGCGTGGCATACGATCAAGACAGAGTCAAGGCCGCTCAAGACATAGAAACGTTAATCTAAGTACTCCTATGCTCGCAAATTTCTGTTGAAGTCCTCTTCTCACTGTTATGTAAGTTGTCCTTTGCGTTTCTAAGTCAATGCCAATTCTCTGCAACCAAGCCTACCTAGCCTTGCTGATCTCGTGCCCTCTGTGTTCGTCGCTCATAATTTTGTTTTCCTCAGCACGTCTCCACCGCCCTCAGTTCTACTCTTGCTGTCTGTCTGTGTGATTTGAGCGTTGTTTGCCATCAGCCGTTGAGGTGTTCCATCTGCCTGTCCTCAATCACAAGGAGACCCTTTTCGCTCGCTCGAGCCAACACGTCACTTTTTTTTTTTGGCCTCATCCTTCATCTCACATTCTTCCGCACCACCTCAAAGCAAGGCCACCACAAGCATCTACTTATGCAGTCCCCTCACAACAGATCCAGGCGAAAGCGTGGCAAAAATGCTAACAATGGCGACGACGGCCGCGGATTGGCTTACATGGGAGTCTCACGGGTGGAGGATGCTCAGACAGATGCTTACACCCGTTCTCGGCCTCATGCACCCCAACATCAAACAGATACCTACATCCCATCGTCATCCAGGTCAACTTCAGCCTACGACATGAGCAGGGATGGCCCTTCGTCCCATGTTGACTCACAAGACCGCTTTTACCCGCACTCGTCGGATGCTCATCATCGTGGTGGCAGAGATGCCGCTGATACGAGAGGTGGTGATCATTGGGGGACTCGACCCTCTCATGAGACCCAGTATCAGAGCGGCAGCAGGGACAGGACGCCGAGGGAGTCCGACCAGAGCTACTCAGCTGCGCACCGCAATGACTCGCAAGGCTGGGGAATGGTAGACAATCAGGGCGATGGACCTCAACATGGCACGCCATCTCCTGACTGGCGAAGAGGGGAACCAGAAGATGACCGCAGCAAGGCTTGGGAAAACAAACGCAACAAGCAACCTCGCGCCCAAGGAAATCGTCGATGGCACAGTGACAACGGTTGGGAAACACGGAAACGTGACCGAAACCAGAACCGGAAACCTCCTGAGGGTCAAGATGACGGCTCTCTATCAAAGGAGGATCGCTCCTGGGAACCTGGGCCTGGTTGGAATGGCCGTGGTGGGGACCATGGGCATCGCAACCAGCGCGGCCGTAGCGGGCAAGGCAAAAGCAAAGGAAAAAAGCACAATCAGAATCGACAACGCCAACAAGGGGATAGGGATCGAGAACCTGATCGACGCTGGGACCAAGACCGACGCAACAACAACGATAATCTGAACAAGTACGTCACACATATCCATGTTGTATACAGGCTTCTTGAGGAATATTCGTCTAGCTGGCAAAGAAGGGAACTTCATCCGCTGCCTCCTAAGCCAAGTCGTAGTCCTGTTAAACGAATTTCTTCTCCCTCCCGGTCACGTTCAAGGACACCCGACTCTGTGTACTCCCGCAGATCCTCAAGGGGTCGTTCGCGCTCGAGGTCATTTTCTCCGCATTTAGATCCCCGTCATCCTAGCCCTCCGCGACCTCGCAGCCATAACCCACCAGAAAGAGGGTGGGGAGGGAGCAGATCAAAATCCCCAGTTTCAACTCATCGAGGCTCCACAGGTCGAGCTCCTCCTCGGCGGGGAAGTGTCTCATCCTTATCTTCCTACAGCAGGAGCCGGAGCAGAAGCTCGAGTCAAAGCCCTGGTGATCGCCCAAGACCGAAACACAGGCTGCCACCAGCAACGTCCATCAGAGAAATATCGCTTTCCATATCTAAGAATGCTCTCCAACAACGTCCTAATCTCCTCACCGATCAAGATCCTGAGTCAGTACGAAATGGGAAAGCACAAGTCAACGGAAAACATCCAGTACGTTGCCTTTCAAGTAATGCCAAGTATACAGACTCATTCCTTCATGCAGGCCCGCCCTCCAGCTTCACCAGAATCAGACCGTCAGGCTACGGAGCGCATGCCCCCCCCGGATGTACCTCCGCCCTCGGATTCCCAGCCTTGGGAGAGAAACACGGCGTTATCACCGACTCTAGTGCGACGGGATACAGGGAGTCCTACCAGGGCAAAGTTTACCAAGTCTGCAGGCTTCAGACCCATTGGGCTTGCTAGCTCATCGGTGAAGATGTTTTTCCCTTGCGATGAGGAACCGGAGGAAGAGGTGGCACTTACGCGCCATGTGCTTCCCGCACGACCAGAAGTCCCTGCCAAGCGCACGCATGAAGACGAAGATTCCCTGCGGCGCACCCGAAAACGTCATAACCTCTCTGCACTTTTGCAAGAAGTTTCCTCGGAGTCAAAGGAGGTCATTGTCGAGCCGCGTCCACTCTCGCCGGTCATGCATGATGCCTCGAAAGTGATGTTGTCACCAAAAGTCAACCAAAGCGGGGATGTTGTTACCCCCACACAACAGCTGCATCCCACAGAACCAGAAGTCGATGGTGCAACGCGACCGTCGTCTCCGAGTATGGCCTCTCGTAAGGAGCTCTATGCGATCGTGAGTCAGGTCGGCGAAGGAACGTTTGGGAAGGTCTATAAAGCCCGAAACACTATTACCAATGTCCACGTTGCATTGAAGAGGATACGTATGGAAGTGGAGAAAGACGGATTCCCCGTCACTGCCATGCGGGAGATCAAGCTTCTCCAATCCCTACGGCATCAGAATGTGGTTCGCCTTTATGAGATGATGGTGTCCAACGGTAAGCCTTACCGCCAGCATCTCGACAGCCAGATTCATGTTTGTACAGGTTCGGTGTTCATGGTGTTTGAGTACATGGACCATGATCTCACTGGAGTCCTCTCCCAAACACAATTCTCGTTCTCAGAAGCGAACCTGAAGTCCCTTTGCAGCCAAATGCTCGCTGGCCTGGCGTACCTTCACCACAAGGGTGTGATCCACAGGGACATAAAAGGCTCCAACATCTTGATTAATAACAGAGGCGAACTCAAACTTGCTGACTTTGGTCTCGCGCGGTTCTATCAGAAGCGGCGACGCAGCGACTACACCAACCGCGTGATTACCCTTTGGTATAGGCCACCTGAGCTTCTCTTTGGTGCGACAGTATATGGGCCAGAGGTTGATATGTGGAGTGCTGGGTAAGTTCCTCTGTCTCATGGAACATGCGAAAAAGTCACATGGCATTGAACATCACCCCCAGCTGCATTATGCTCGAGCTATTCACCAAAAAACCCATCTTTCAGGGCAACGATGAGATTCATCAACTCGACGTTATCTATCGTATTTTCGGGACACCAACGCCCGAGAGATGGCCTGGCATCACAGAGCTGCCTTGGTTTGAACTTGTAAAGCCAAAGGAAGTTATCCAGAACCATTTCAGGGAACTTTTCCAAAGGTGAGTTATTGGTATCCCTAATCCCTCCATGACCCTAAATATTGTTCCTAGATGGCTATCTCCTGCAGCTCTTGACCTGGCGGAACAGCTACTGACCTATGACCCGACTAAACGAGCCACCGCAGTGCAAGCCCTTGATGCGCCATATTTCAAGGAGGAATCACCACCACCTGAGCTCCCCGTTGGGTGCGTACTAGCTTATCACATGGTCAAAGTTGCTGACACATTCCCGTAGTTTATCATCATTGGAAGGCGAGTGGCACGAGCTAGAGACAAAGCGCGAGCGCGCCAAGAAGCGACGTAAATTGGAAATTGCTGTGCAACCACACCCTGTCTAATGTACACTCGGTGTCCGGACAGTATGCATAACTTTTCTCGATGGTTCCGAGATGATAAACACTCTTTCATGCGACTGCTGGTGCTTGGATGAGACCTTTTACTGCGAGGTGCTGCACGATCGACTCGACCTGACTGAAGTCAGTGTGGACATAAACAACAGAACCAGGGACCTTACATTCGCTGCAGTGGTTCGTATTTGCATGTCCCATCGCTTCGTGAACGGTGCACCTGTGGCTTCGCTGGTCTGTTCGACCTCACCAAGCCCTCCTGCCTTTCCTTGAGCGTCGTCTTCCTCCCTCCCTCCCTCGAACCATATGAGCTTGTCGACTTGATCGATTGAACCTTTTAGTCGACCTTGCTCAATCATCTTGCGCGCCATCGTCTCAGCAGCGCTAGGTGCCAAATCCAATAACGCGCCTAAACCACGGAAAGTGATGTTATTGTATATTTTCGAGCTGGCCAAAACATTATGCTCCATTACAGCACGGTCCAAAACCGTTGAGGGTCCTCTACGCGTGCTTGTCGAAGGTTCTAAGGGGTCATCATCGTCAACGGTAGACGCAAGTCTATCATTGCTGGATATAGCGATCTTAGCAAGTTGATGTGGCCTAAGTTTCTCTTCAAAATTCTTGACTTCTGCTGGGCGAAGGATGTGGTCGAGGAACATCTTGGAGAGGATGTTGTATGTTGGAAGGTCAGACGAACGTTCGTCCCGGTACAAAGAGGCAAGGACGCGGGATCGGTTGGGTCCAGCAGGTGCGAGGACGGCGCAAGTCACGGCGTTGGATCTAACCTTCCATTCAGATCATCTTGCTCAGAACATACGTCAGTTGCTTACAAAATCTCCTTGCGCTCTTCTTCATCAATCTCAGCAACCCACGAAAGTTCGTGATATCTCATTGCGGCTTCTAGAAATTTACGAGCGTAGTCACTAATTCTTGCTTGACATAACCTGAACTGAAGTTGTGTCTCTTTGTCGGTTGTAGAATTGGATACGGATGCCGCCCGATTATAGTAGGTTTCGGCTTGCACCGAGTCTTCATCTTCCAGGAGTAGCCGGACGATACGAATGTAGACGCGGAACTTTTCTTCGTCAGGTAGCGAACTGACAGTAGAACGTTCAGTCTAATTGAGACGACGTTAGGGGGAGCGCCACCAACCGCGAGCCAGAGTCAAGGGAGATTCCCATAAGTACCCGTGCAGCTTGGGTCCACTCTTCTTCGGCTTCAAGGAGATCTGCGAGTTGGAATCTAAGGGTATTCACCTGATGGACTTGCAGTTAATGTCTCGAGATATGGGAGAAACGGACACACTTGTTCTTCGTAACTGGCAATGCGGGGCTGAAGGGTTGCAAGCGCATCTTCCACGACGCGCTTTCGTACGTCATGATCAGAGACAGCACCAGCCCCAATGTTCTTGACAAGCTCTGAAATGACTTGTCTGCCTGTTACGAGGCCCACGATGTCCGGATTGGTGACCGTGTCTATAAAGACATGCAGATCGGTGGGCAGGGACGGCTGGTCTGGTCGAGAGAGGGTCTCTGAGACGACAGCGAGGTAGGCGGGGGTCTTGTCCTTTTGAGAGAGAGTCGCTAGCTGTGATAATTTTGCCTCCATTTCACGACTTTTGCTGTCGCTGCGGCCCACTACTACTACTTGATAATAATAAAGATTTGGTTTGATGTGATACTCAGCGTATGACTGAATGAGATGTGCCACCAGTATCCGCTGCCGGTGCCAACTTGCCACGTGCAAGCATCATGATGATCTCTCTGAGTGACCACACGGGCCACAAGGCTCGAGTCTCTGCCTCACGTGTGGCCAGCTCAGCACACTCAGCCCCGAGGCCTCACCGTATCATATCCAAGGCTTGATTCTTTCATCTATCTGTCGCATAGCACCTCCAAGTCCAAGATATGTTTGCCCTCTCTGCTGCTCAGATCTATCCGTGCGGGATCAGATCTCAGAAGCCTAGCGGGCATCCCCGGTTCTCCAGATGTGAATTGGCTCTCACTGCCCCCCACGACTGGTGTCTTTAGAGCGGCGGACACGGTCGTCGTGGTGATCTACACAGTCAATACGTGATCCAATCGTTATCCTCTCAATCAAACACCGCTGAGAATCAGTCTTCTCCTTCCTCTCACAGCCTCGTGCAAGGGAAACTTACTTATACTCATTCGCTTCTCTTCGAAAGGTTCGCCCACGTTACTGTCTCCTACTTGCTGCTAGTCATTTTTAGGCGTTTCCGTCAACTTGCTTGACCTCAGGCAGGCATCGCGGCCACGGACAGCCCACCTCGCCTTCCCAGTATATCTATTGCTTCAAGACCCTGGAGTATGGCCAGCTTTGCAAGTCATCCCTACCACACGATGTCTGCTGTCCACTCTTTTGGACATGTACCTCCTCTTAGCCCTCCAGAAACGGACCAGTATTTGACCCATGCTCCTCACCGAGCATCGTCGTTCATTGGTGCCGGAGCAGAGCTTGATAGGAACTTACGAGCCACACCTGATCGCCTTCGACTTCACCCTCGTAGGACGACGGTGCCGTATCAAAATTCTAGCGCGAGAGACCTTCATGATCGCAACCATGCACGGGGCCCAAGACACCTTGTAGTGGTCATTCCGCCCCACAACTTCCCGCTTGACCGGGGGCAGCTTGGAAACGTACTTTCAATGGGCCCACGTCACCGCCTTTCTCAAGGCATCTTGATACCGTTGTTTGCCTCGGTGAATCATTTGGCCTTCTCCATGTGTGATAACTCATGATTTCCAGATGTATGGACAACTTAATGCGATTGCTCGCGAGTACAACTTCCCAAGCACCGTCGGAATCTGCCTGTACCTTCACATCTGCGAAAATGGCATTACTATGACGCCTCGCATCTCCGATGACTCTTGGCAATATTTATTTAGCCACTTATTTGAGGGCCGTTCACCTACCGGCGCTCAACAATTGCCTATTGGTGGTAGCATCGAGTTCGACATCGACCTGAACAGAGCTCGATGGTTTGATGCATGGGTCTCTGGAACTTTGCGAAACCCTGATCCCATGGTTCCTCCAGCTGTACCTTCGCACAGTTCCTCAGTTCATCATTGGCGAGGAGACAGTCCGACTACGAATGGAGATGAAGAGCAGCCTAACTATGAGCGACGGAATGCTTCCGGTTCTCAGACGTTGGCAAGAAACTCACGATCAGCAACACTCCGACATTTGCCGAAGAAGCTTTCCCTTGTGGATCGACTTGAAGCCCAGGCCATGCAGTCGGCACCAGAACGTCGGGTGCTCCACGATTCGTTTCCAATGATGCAACCTTTGTCGCCCATCCCACAGTCCGCCGTTTCTCGGACTGCCACAAATGAGCTTGAACGCCGTGTGAACCCGTGGAGAACGACTACGGAGCTGAATCCAGTCTCCCTGGCGGCAGCCTATCAGCCAACCCCAGATGCCAGTGTACCCGCGACGGCGGCAACCATAGATGAATACGCACTGGGACATAACCTTCGCGAGGGAGTAAATCTCGCCGAATACAGGTGGTCAGTGACTTCTGCAGGCCCCGTCAGTCCCGTCTCGGAATCACCTGTTTCATCTCATCACCTCCCCTTGGTGCATCTGGATCGTCGCGCAAATGGCTCTGTGCGGATAACCTCGGGGACTGAAACAAGCTGTAGCCCTGCCGATGGCGATCGGTATTCAGACGAATCCGGAATTCCTCCGCTCCCTGCTCCTGACCCGGGCCAGCGAACAGTCGAAGATACCAAGGCTCCAAGGAATTATGCAGTTTGGGGGAGCTCGTTTGGATGGCACTCTGCTGTGACCTGGCGTAATGTCTACCCCTATTCAGTTGGTCAAGAAAAGTCCGCGATTCCGATCCAGCTCCAAAGTTCTGGCGCTCTCCTACCTCACTGTTCCAACTTTGTTGTCTGTAAGTAGTCGTGGTGTTGTAATGGATCATATCCATTGACCCTTGACTCGGTTAGATCCGGTTATGTACCCACATCTTGACATACATCCCTCGTTCTCCTTAGGCAATTCTAAGCCCTCCGCTCGCCCCACGTGGGGAAGTTCATTTGGTTGGCAGAGGGAAACGACTTGGCGCAAGGTTTGGCCGCACTCGACGGCAACAGTACTATTTCCTGCGCCTGTCCAGCTCCGTGGAGCAGGAAATGTTGAGCCAGGGTATCCGAACTTATGTATATGTAAGTTCCAAAAGTTGGCCATCCTGCCATATAGAACTGATTTAGATATAAGATCCCGCGGTTTACCCATACTTTGATATCTACCCTGCACGCGTCGTCGAAGAGGATGTATCGCAGCCCGTCTCCGTTGTGCTCAGAGGGCCAAGTGCCCTGATATCGCACTACCCTAATCTGGTGATCTGTATGGATGTGAAGATCATCATTTTTGCACAAACTGACGAAACCACGTAGATCCCGCTGTATATCCACATTTTGATATCTATCCTGCGGTCATTCATATCCGGAGAGGAGAGGAGCCAGATACGCATTGTGTAAGGTTGTATTCTTCGGAAAACTTCCTGTTATTTTACCCCAGCATGGTCATGTGTGAGTGAAACTTACAGGCAGGTGTTATGTTCTTCATTACTCATCGTCTCTTCAGATCCTGCTGTCCACCCTCACTTTGACCTTGATCCTACGGCCGTGAAAATCGCGAAGACGGGTTTGCAGAAACAGGTCACCGTGAAGCTGGTCAACAACGCAGGCGGTCTTACCTCTGAGTATCCCGATTTGGTCGTCTGTGAGATGTCACCTATCATATTCGGATTCGTATACACTAACAATCGTGGAAGATCCGGCAGCATACCCTTATCTTGACGTTTATCCTGCGCGGGAAGTGGTGAGAGGGACGCTGTTGCGTTATTCTTGGTCATGCTCACCAAGTGATGGCTAGAGGACACGTACTACGAACGCAGTTCGGGGGACTTCTTTTGGATGGCAAACACCCGACACCTTGCCCAAAGTTTGTCCGTTACGTGATGCAAACAGGAACTTGACGGGTAGGCATATTGAGGGCAAAAGCGACTCCACTACTAGTTGGGGTAATTCCCTCGGATGTAAGAAGATGAACATGCCAGCCCATGCTACTTCGCGGTTTCCGAGCCTGGTGACAAGTGAGCCCCAATATTAGCCGCGGTACATAACTATCTGATTCTAGCTCTGAAATATTTCCGCTTGTTCGCTCTTCAATACCCCGGTACACTATACAGTGAGCCCTACCATCGGTGAATCGCTGGCAGTGTGGGGGACATCGTTTGGATGGAAGAATGCAACAACATGGCGTGCAGTGTGGCCAACTTCGGCCGCACAAAAGAATACGAACATTGTCATATGTATGTTTTTATCGCTGGATCAGGCCAACTCAATGTCTGACGCGAATAAAAGATCCCGAGGTCCACCCTTACCTCGATATCCACTCTAGTCATGGAGCCGCTGGGGAAGGAGTGGAATCTCAGGTAACAGAACATCAACACACCATGGACCTGGTTCCCCATTATCCAAATCTGGTGATCTGTAAGGGAAAATCACATTTAGAAACTTGCCCTCCTTTAACTGGTATTAGATCCGGCAGCATATCCTCACTTCGATCTGTATCCGCCCTTTTCAAAGGCGGTAATCACGGTTGAACGTGCGCAGGGACAATTTAGCCTTGGCCGCCGTCGAATTGAAGTATGGAGAGCGAGGACTGCAGCTCAAATTGAGCTTGCTGGACTCTTAGCGACTAATCACTATTGGGAAGCTGACGAACCCCTGGAGCTCAACTTAGTAGACTACGCCTGGTCCGTGACTTCCGCAGGTCCGTCTAGTCCACCCCTTCAGTCTGTCGACTCTCAGTATCGCCCGCCATCCGTACATATTGAACGCCGCGTTGAAGGCTCTGTGCTGCTCACGCCCTCGACAGCAACGACCTGGGGTCGACCTGACGATGGTTATTCGGATGTGGCAAGCACTAAACGTCTGCCATCCCAGGACCTTGGACAGCGGATACTTAATGACGCCGAGAATTTTGGGTGGCCTCCCCTGCGCCACCAGCCGTGGATAATAGTTCGGCCGTTTGTCAATGCTACGGGTCAGGAAACGACTTTCGCATCGTCCTCGGGGGTCTCTGGTGTTTTCGTCCCAGAATACCCCAACCTAGTTATCTGTAAGTTGTTCTATGATGTATCAACTCCCTCATTGATTGACACACTCAGACAAAGCTGCATACCCTCATTTTGATATCTATCCCGCTTGGGCGAGGAAAGGCGCCTTAGAAACTCAGACCCCCGAGCCACTCGATAAATTGGGTGGCTATCCTGTTCTCAATATTTGTCAGTCCTGTGCCAAGCTATTCGCCTCGCAGTGACAATCCACTCACGTCTGACATCCAGATCCAGCTGTTTACCCACATTTCAACATCTATCCTTCTGTTGACGCGCAAATCATAGCACCGATCAAGGCGACTTCGGGCGCCCAGTTTGACCAAGCGCAAGTTCAACTCCCAGCTTTATATCCAAGCCTCAACCTCTGTGAGTCTCGGTATCATGATTCACGACGGGCTCTGATAATCTGGCAGGTCCTCCTAGCTACCCCTTTAATCTGGACACCATCTACCCTGCCACCACTGTGACTGAGGAAGTCGGAATGACCGAGCTTTCTCGTGGTTATCCATGGCTCGTGATATGTACGTCGGCTCCACAGCCCTGCTAAATTTGCAGTGATCAAATCCTTCACAGATCCACCAGTCTATCCATTCGTAACCCCTTATCCTCCCTGCTCTGCTGAGATCAGCCGACCACCCCCTCGAGTGCCCGAATGGCGATTAGTTGGTGTTAAACTGCCTGCACCATACCCAACATTAGACCTCTGTAAGATGCTCCGTTTGTCTTGCATAAGGATCGTGGAACTGAACACACCCCAGATCCCTTTGTATACCCTTGGAACCTTGAGAGCATATACCCCTCTGTGACGGCTGAGGACTGCCTGGACGTATCTGTCAAGCTACCGTTGCGGTATCCTTGGATCGACACCCGTATGTACCACTAAGTCGTACATGACATGTTCTCTAACATGGTGTCGATAGATCCCGCGTTGTACGCGTTTGTGCAACCTTACCCCAGTATGTCCGGAGTCAGCAGTCATCGAACCGATCACCCTGGGTCACTGGATGCAGAGGAACATGAACCTGCCCGAGGCTTCCTGACGTTGTCAAAGGTAGGAATGTTGGCTCGACTGAAGTCCCGGATCTGAACGTCGTGTATGTAACTCAAGCCTGTAGATCCGATCTCTCTGGGAAAGCAGTACGGGACTATGTGTATCTGTGAGTTTCGTAGTGTAACCCAGTCATCTCACAAGCTGATCGTTGCTAAGACCCCGTGGTTTACCCGGACTTCGATCTCTATCCTGCTCCTCTAATTGTGGAAGCTTGGCGGGGCGGGGCGGAGCAAGCAGGGGCTTTCCGTGGTTGGGGGACCACCTGCTCTCGGCCACCCGGCGTAATACGAAGGAAACGGAAGAGCCATGCGGAATTGCACACTTCCGTTTTTCGATCCATGGAAAAACAACCTGCACGTAACGCGAAGACGCATTTACAACTTCACAATGACATGTTTCAAGATGGAGTAGTGTGGACCCCAAGTGGGTATATGCAGGACCTGACAAACCTGTCCGAGAAAAAGCGCGAGGATACACCTGTCAAGGAAACCAGGCATCGCCCGCCTCCCATTCAGGATGTTCCGACTCCTCGCCTGTTGCGCTCAAGGCCGGGCACCGTTACGGGCCGTTCCACGGATAGTGTCGTTTTTCCTTTCGGGCAACTGCCCCCCGTGCCCCCTATGCCACCCTTTCGCGTTCGCAGTCCAGGAGTTTCATCCCAGCCATCTCCGGCTGTAGCTGAGTCGCCGGTGCCCAGAATTTCTCCCTCCCCCACGCACACGCGAACGACTAGTTCACGATTCTCACAGGCCGTCAAGTCCATAATTCCCGGAATGCAGAGGCGTAACTCAAGTGCAACTTCCAAACCCCCTTCTGCAGAGGACCACAAGGAGCATGCTAAGGGCCGCCAGTCCCCAACGAGATTCCTATCATTGGTTGACCGACGTCCCACAATTGTTCCCCCTCTCCCTAATATCAGCACTTCAGAAATTCTGAGTCGCTCTCCACCGCCTTCACAGAGAGGGGAGAATTTGGTTTTGCAAAGAGCGAAGGCATATGAGCAAGCAGCTGGTAAAAGCTTAGATTATGCACATTTTCACAGAAAATCCTGACGATGCTACACAGCGGCCAGCCAGTCCTCTGGACCTCTTAGTATCGAAGGAACGCTTCGATTTCCGCTTCCTCCACTGCCCTCAATCCCCACACTTGCGGAGACTATTGAACAATCTAAAGTCACTTTCGCTTAAAAACTACTTTCTTTCGTTCCCGTTGTCTTGTTTATGTCAACCCCCCCCCCCCTTGCTGAACCCGCATAGAAGAAAACAGAACCTGGTACTGGATCTTAGATGTGGTGAGATTGCGATGAAAGAGTAACATCATCACCCACTACGAGACGGAGAAATGTTCAGGGTGGTTTTGCCAGTGTGTGCCCTACTCCTGGCATGTGGCTCGAAGAAAGCTCTTGTGAAGGCGAACCTGAAGCGCCGCCAGCTCTAGAGTTACTCCGAGATCCTCGGGCAGCTTCCGAGGCCACTCGCAATTCCCGCTCCCTTTCATCCTTTCATCGCGCAACATTTTCGTTCTACGGTCATCTAGAAACGCCAATTTAACCTGAGATCGTGGTTGAGTATCTCAAACCCGAGAGAAACTCCATGCATTCTGTGTAACAGCCGCCGCCGCTTTTTGTCACTCCTTGCTCCGCTGTAGGCATTCCTGCTTTTGAGCCTCTAGGTCGATTGCCTCTATGAGAATGGTAGCACCGATACGCAGGTCTGCCATTTTGTGGGTGTTAAACACGTAGTAATAGGGTTGAAAATCCCTCACCTGAGCCCCTCCGTCAGAACCCTTGTATACCAACGTAGCTCAACTGAATTCGAGCGCTGCTTGCTGCAATAGCGTGCTCCATAGCTCTTCTGGGCTCCATCAGGCGGCGCTGGATGGATATCATTGGTTGGCTTGAGTTATTGGTATTTCGGGTTCTCTGGTTCGCGCAGCATATTCTCTGCGATTCATCGAAGGCCGCCACTGGCAGCGGAAAGCGTGACATGGCTTTACATGATATTGCAAGGCATTACGATGGCACTGCGCAAGGGAAAATCTGAGCTATATAAAGCTTTATAATGCAATGTCAAGGTTACCTGCTCGCATCGATGACTTGTGGACAACTTGAGCCTGGGCTACACCACCAACATAGTCGAGTCAATGGCGAAAATTATATTTTTTGTTGGAGTGTTACGGTTACCACGTCAACTCGCTTTGAGAGAGAGGTCACCGCGGCCTCCGATTGGAATTGGGCCGACCCAGTGGATCGATTCGACGCCGAAAGCATCTGCCGCTGTTCGTGCTCATGAACCAGCTGGGCGGGGCCAGAGACGGTTGCGTTCGAGGTTTCATTGCGTCTGAGGGCTGCTGTTGCCATGTTTTCGGCCGTACTTCTGGACATGATCATGTCCTCGTCATGACGAGTGAAGTTGAGTTGGGTACCAATTAAAACTTGTCGCTGTATTAGCTGTTCAAGTTTAGGGGTTTCTCGTATGATCGAAGACAAAGACCAAAGCACTGGCACTGAGTGTAGACGTCCGTGAAGACAAGTTAGTTTCCAAGAAAACATGCAAGACTACGGGATACAAGTCGATCTATAGCCACATCGCTGGTATGCTGGAGCATGAGGTACTAGTACATCACGGTCCCTTGCATTAGTCCGAGTCCACATCTGCTACAGGCCCTCCGCCGTCTGAATCAACCTGTGCACTTCCGACGGGGGCGGACAAGCTCGCTACCCTAACCGGCCCAGGTTCATCAAAGGAGAACCCCTCTTCCGATGAGCTGTCACTGCTCCAGGGAGGCTCGATTCCATCCAGGCTAGGATCTTTGCCCGCCGCTGTGCTGGCAGACCGAAGCGATGGAGAGAATGGCTTCGTCAGAGTTGAGAGAGATCTGCGCCGAAGCTTAGTAAAAAAGGTGGCTTGCGAAGAGCTGTTCGCACGTCGTAGAGCAGGTGAGTGAATGAGTGGAGCAGGGTCTGGCGTGGCAGGTCGGTCTTCGTTGCAAGACCCTCGTGACTCAAGGAGATCTGAAGCCCATTTGCGACGCAGAACAGGGGAACGGAGGGGGTCGGTAGCATTTGTCCATCCGTTGGGTGTTGACGCTCCAGAGTCCGCTGCGTCATGAACGGGAGGACGTCCACGCCGGAAATACCATGCTGTACCGTTGTTAACGAATGCGTTCTCTGCGTCAGTGTCCATGGCCAATGGCGGTTCAGTGCTCGTCGAGATTACCGGAAGGGGTGTGCCTGTTATGGGTTCTGGAAGGTTACTCCCCTTGGCGATGATATCGTCCGTGTCAGTGGGGGTCAGATTAGACCGTGCCCCTTGCATAGCCCTGCGGACGGCCTGTCGGCCGAGCAGTATTTGCTTCTCCAAACGGTATCGGTTCTCGATCATGTGCAGCTTTGATACCAACATGAGTTGTATTCGAACGTCCACGGTCATGAGAAGTTACCTACTTTCGGCCAAGTTACCAGTTCTCCGACTCGCATCATTCTCTCGAGTTCAGCAGGATCTGGATCACTTAGGATACGGAACCAGTCCTGGACAGGTGTTCAGCACCAAATCGAAGATGGACTCCGAAAGCACGTACCAAAGGTCGAGTCTTCGGCCATATTCTTAAAGAACCGTGAGACAGTGAAGAGGACAGCATGACCAAAGATAATCAGCACATACGTGACAGCACCATCAAATCGCTGGAGGAAGACACCAGACCAATCCTGCCCGAGTAAATGAGGAAGTAGTTCAAGGTCCCGGATAACCTATCAACTGGGTTTGGAATCTGGGCGCTGACGCACGGAAGATGAAACTTGCCTTAAAGTTCTTCGTGAGCTCAAGTTTGAGCCATTGTTCGCCAGCGGATAATAGGAAGTTGCCTCTCCAGCCTGCCACCTATGTCAATAACTGTAAACCAATGTATCAAGAGTCGAGCACCTTTTCCCTTCCTGTGCGCTACCGGCTTCCCGGCTGAGCCCCGTGGTGCAAAGAAGAATAGATGGACGTGTGGGTTGACCTGTGACACGACAGGGTGGGTGACTGAAAGTATCATCAGTGCTCGTATTTCTCTACCAACAACAGCACGAGACCACACCATTAAAGTAAAGGTTGAGAGCTTGAATGGGTATATCCACTCTGCATAACGAAGTGTCAGGATGGGAAGTATCAAAGCATCACGAATGTACCTCAAAGATCCGTCCTTAAACTTGCTTCCCCAGTTCCACGGCACCAGACGGCCATCCTTAAGTTTCTGCATCAAGACAACGGGATTCAATATCCCAGGCACAGCCGCTGAGGCGAGCAGTGCGCTCCAAATGACGGTATCTGGCGCCGTCACATAATTTAATAGTTTTGTAGGCCTGCACATCAGCGATCAGGAAAGACTGATGTAAGACATGGTATGGTGAATAGAACTGACGAATGGCGATCAGCTGGGATGACAGATATGTTCAAGATCCGGCCTGTCCTTAGGTACGCCTCCCGGAATGTCGTTGAACCTCCCGTAAAGAACGCACACTGTGAGACAACAGTACGGCGTTGAGAAAGGGGTGTTAATGGCAAGTCAGCGACGACGGACCTTTCGAGCCCATGTCACACTGTCAAACCGAGCACCAGTTTTCCAGAAGCGCTTGATCCAAACCTCGAATGATTCTTCGCAAGCTGTTATTTTGTGAGCCAGCTCCGGACCCAACAAGACCTTCAACTCTTCATCCGTTCGTGTGCAAACAAGTGCAGCGATGAGACCACCAGCAGAGGTCCCTGCGATCACCCGAGGTAGCAGGCCGGCATCCAGGAATGCCTTCACAACCCCAGTGTGATCTAGTGCATCCAAGACGTCAGAAGAGTATCATAAAGACGTCCATGGACGCACAATATCCAAATGACGCGCCACCAGAAAGGCACAACGCTGAGGTACCAAGATTGATACTTGCACTCTTGAAAAACCGTTTCTTCTCTTCATTCGATAGCTCTGTGGACTCGCGAATGAATTGCAAAGCTTTTTCTTGCTCGGCGTGATAGGCTGACGATGGAAACAGCTCAGCCATTTCAGCAGTTGTGGTAAATCTGAGAGCAACTTACATTCTATCAGATTTTTGGTCCCCAGAAAGGTCTGACGGTGGGTGAGATGTGTTTAAAAGCCTTTGAAGAGGTTACCAACTTCACTGTAGAGCCTGAGAGGGAATGGCTTAGCCTCGGATGTGATCGCCTAAAATAAATGCTCATCACCTGGGCGACGCTACACCAGCAAAATTGGTGCGAATGCACGTTTCAAGTACTCCAAGCACCCCACGGACATCATTTTTCTCCCTCAGAATTCTCAGCGAGCGGTTGACCTATTTGGAGGTTAGGCGGATTTCCCGTAGCCACTTGGCAACCTCGTCACCTTCTTGACCAATTTCCAGTCATAAAAGGGGTCCTCTTCGACCTGTTTCCACTCATGGAAATCCAGGTACCTGTCCAACGTCAGTGCTGCTTCTTTCCATTCCTGTGGAAACATAGATATAAGTAACTATTCACGGGCCACACTGTGTGCACTTACCTTGTAGGTCCGTGCAGCTCGGAGGCGTCTGCGAAGTTCACCTTTCCGGCCCCTCCCTGATGTAAAATCAGTTTAGGTTCGTTGAAGCTATGAGTGGGCTCACAAGCTGACAACCACTCCTTGGTATTGACCACCTGTCTGATGAATATGTAAAGACCAAACTGTGCAGCGATTATGGTAAAAATAAAGAACTGTTAACCCAGTTAGATACGTGATTCACAGGCCAGAAGAGATTATATTCGTCCTCACCAGAAGGGGCCATCTTACAAGAAGGAACAACCAGTCTTGCTTGTGATCTGGCGACTTTCCTCCTTTCCTCCTCCTTTACAAGATTTAATTTAAATATTGAGAGAAGGAAAAAACGCGGACACCTTTTGACTTTGAGGTTGATGGGAGCAAAATCAGAAAGCGCAGAGACCTTTCTAACACGTGGACTTTGGGGTATGGGGGTGCCCGGGTGTGTGCTCGGTGATGTAACACCGAGGTGATCCTGGTCATCCAGCTGAAGCGCAGCTTTGAATGCGTCGATGTGACTAGGAAATTCAGTCAAGGGAATCGAACGCAAGCGGTCGGAAGCTCACGACTCATCCACGTAGTCGACGGAGAAGAGGTCGGTTGGTGTACTTGGTTTCACGACGCGGCGAGCAGAGAGAGATGTTGGAAGGTCTGGGCTCGAGTTTGTCATTGCTGTGGAAGAACGGCGTGGGTGAAGAGCTGAGCGCTCAGCGGAACAGCCCAAGTTGGAGTTACCCCGAGTTGCCTCCAAAGTGCATGATGGCATGATGGGCCCCACACACGTGCACGTGGAGCAAGCGGTTATCTTATCGTTTACGTAATACAATCAAATTATTTTATCGTTAATTAATCAAGTATTGGCAGCACGGATATAGGAAACGTCCCGAAGGTGAGCCCTTGACTCTGGATACAGTCCTCCGCTATCGTTCCTATCAACCCTTATCGATCATGTTCGAGCAGTGTCCTCACGCATGAATACTAGTGACCTTCAGACACAGCTTCGTAGCCTAGGCGAAGTCCGTCACCGCCCATCGCCAGGATATTCAAACTCACACCTCTTCTGATCCCTGGAGATCATATGTCTCGGTGTCATTTAGCCTCTAGTCTAAGTGGAACGGACACTTATCCGATGGCGGCAAACGTTCCCTTTGTTGTCACCCTTGGTCTTCCATGTGATCCCTCACTGGTGCACCTCTGAAATGATCCAGGTCCCCTGATTATTTTGGGTTGGCAGGGGGATCAGGAAACTATATAAACCAGCTTATCTGCTCTCCCCCTCTTTCCCTATCCTCACACTTTTCCATCTCTATCACTACTTGTCAATCACCATGGGTTGGTTCAGCGACGATTCTGACGAGGCTAACTACCACGATCAACTCGTATGTCTCCGTCCTTCCACCCATCATGAGCTTTCTTAACGTCCACGGCTATAGACCAACGACAAGCACAAGGGGGCGATCACTCACGACCTACTCGCTGGGGCCGTTGCATACGAGGTCGGTTTTGGTTGTCTCTCCAGAGTGCCTTCTGTTATTAATTCTTACACACTAGGCTACGAAGGCATACGAGGACCACCTCAAAAAGAATGGCAAGCCTGATTCACACGCCACGGCTAAGGAGCTCCTGTAGGTGTACTTAGTATGTGCCGTCTTCCGGCTGGCCCTGACCCACATCGTCAGTGCTGGATTCGTTGCCGCTGCTGGTACCCAATTGCTCGAGACCAAGGGGGTAAGCTTGCGTGATGTCTTTTCCACGTGGCCAGATCTTATGACCCTCGCAGCTCGACGCTTATGACCACTACAGGCAGAGCGCCAAACAGAAAGGCAAGTTAGACTCCTGCACAACTCATACTTGGCTAAGTCAGATTGCATCCCTAGCTACCGAGAGGCTCTATGAGCGCGTTGAGGTGGATTACCAGTGATTGATTCATGTAAACCTGCATTGATGTACTCCTGTATTTGGATACTATAACAAACACTTTTTGTATACACTAAATCTGGTCGACGACTCCAAGGTAACCAAGTAGACTCGCACTGAGAAAGATAGCCAGATAGTTATGGTGGTGTTTAGGAAGCTTTGTGGAGCCACTTCTTAAGATTGGTCTGCCCCATCATATCCACAGCCTGCTTCACGTCTTCCCTTGCCACCAAACAACGGTAACGAACAAACTCAGGAGCAATGCTCGATGAAGGTGCGGCAACAGGTGTGAACATGCGTGCCGCCCAAAGTTGCTCGAACCCCTGAAACGGAAAGGTGAAAAAAGTCGAGTGAGAATAGACCAATGGCAAAGACGACGGGACATACACTCATGAGCACTTCTCGGGTGCATTTCGCCATCCCAATGCTTCCACCCTCGATCCGAATGGGTGCCGCCGAAGATGCGCGAAATTGCTCTCGAAAGGCGTCATACAGCATCTCAAACGTGATCACATCATGGCCAGCTGTATGAGCGTGCATTGCGGCAATGAGAAGGCAGACCGAGGGATAGGATAGTGCTTCCCCGGGTATGTCGGTTAAGTGGGCTGTATTGACAAGAAAGGGGAGAATTCTCACTGTGTAGATTGGGAAATTGTCGGCGGATTCGTTGAGCTGAAATTGCCGAAAAGAGGTGAGATGAAGTTGGAAATGGGGATGCTGTCTGCAAATTAACGACGATACTAGTCTGGCGTGCCATTAATCCCCATCGAGCCGGATTTGAAAGACACACACACCAACACTTGCTTGAGCATTCTGACATCACGCGTCAACGCAAACGTGTCCTTCATCATGTCGGTGACCTTCCGATCTTCAAGAAATTTATGCACCGCAAGATTCCAAAGTGGACCCCATTCGTCGGAAAAGTCGATAGGGGTGCAAAGAATGTGTCTTGAGAGATCCATCCATCGATGTAGATCAAATGGAGACGCTGTCCGTATCATGCGCCTCGAAAATCGACTCTTTACACGTTTCTCCAGTAGGTTGATGGTGTCGATGCGAGCGGTTACGCCAATGACCGCCAGACCGTTGTTGCCTTGTCCAGTCCTACAGCTCTGGACAGTATCAAAGAGGCAATAAAGCAGTGACTGCCTGGCATGCTGTGCAAAGAGGTCAAAGGCGTCCAGTATGACGACTGTCGGACGTGAGAGCGTCGGCAGAACAGATACCAAAGCAGGGAGATGGGAGGGAGGGGGAAGGGCCACTGACGGAACTGGATCGACAAACGGATCGATCTGATCGTCCGCATTATCCACATCGCCTCTATCGTTTAAGAATGTCTCCCCGGTTTGCTGGGATAATTGTCGCGCAATCTCACGCAGTGCCAGGCGGTCGTTATGTTGTGCATAGCCAGATAGTCGAAGAACTATTGGGTTCTCTGGCAAAGCTTTGATTACCCTTTCGATGAGCTTCGTGGACAAGTATGATTACTTGATCGGACTTTATACAAAGAGGAGACCTACAGTTGTCTTGCCACTTCCGCGTGGTCCAAGCAACAGACAGCTATTGCCTTCACCACGAATTACGGTGCCAGTGAGCAGATCCTGTAACTGAGTGTAGGCGGTAGCATTGGTAGATGGTTCTCCTTCGTCACTGCTATCTTCCGATAAAACAGAGTGTGAATGGAGTGCGCCTAGGATAGAGCGTTTTTGCGAGCGAAGACATGGTGCAAGATGGGGGGGCAATGCCTTAGGCAGGTTGACTGGATGCTGAAGAACTATGCGATCACCTGTCCTGGGAGAGGATCGCCAGGCATTCTTGTGTGGCGTCACAGGGATTTCCTGGACCGGGTGCTGGCGCCGTGAAGGAGATACCTGCGGTGTTGTTGGTGGGCGTCTTCGTGGAGACGTTGATGGAAACGGAAGAACCTGCGCTATGGTGGGAGGTGATACAGACCCGATGCGTGCCTGCCTTGAAGGGGTAGCAGGTGCTTTATGGATGGGCGCTGCCTTCGCCATCAGGCTAGCAGGGCCATTAGCAGATGCAGATGCACCCAAAGCGTTATGTGGCCGGAATGCTGCTAGAGCTTTGGGGGTGGTACTAATTACTATGCAATCCATCACCATCCGTGACGCGGCTGGCCGCGCACCCGGAGTAGAGGGCGGCACGGGAGGTTTATATGTTGTGATGTTCAGTTCATCTGGCTCATCGGATGAGTTTAGTGCATTCTCCTTCAATGATTCTTTCTTGCTGAGGGTGCGAGTGGCCGTGTGCTGGTTTTTGGGCGACGGGGTGGAGTCTGGTGATTCAAAAATACCTTTCCTACGTCGCGTACGGGTAATATTCTGGGCAGGTTTCTCTGCGATGTTCTCTGGCAGAGGTTCTTTTACCTGACGGGTAGCTCTCTTGGTCGGCGAGTTCTTCGGCACATCAGGGATTCGGGTAACCCGCTGAGCTGCCAGCGTTCGACGGGTATGGCGCTTTGGAGGGGACGGGTCCGTCGCAGTTCCAGAATCGTCGGGTGCTTTGCGTTTCGGTGGCATGATATCTAGGTGCCAGTAGTACTGCTGAGGCGAACGCGGTCTGTCACGAGACGCGTATGTCACGCGTCTCTGATCCTATGTCACACCGTGACCTGTACTTGCGACTTTGATCATGGGCTTTACAGGGTGCGTAAGTACATGCTGGGACAACCCATTCACTACAACACAGCTCACGCCCATTCAGATTAGCGAGGTGGATCAATCCCCCAACCTCAGGGTTAGAGCTCATCACCGAAAATATCGTACGAAATCACCATGTTCGTAGCTCTCGCTGGCAAAGGATACCCCGTCAATCGTCTGTTGATGCCAATCCCAGGGTCAAAGCAGAGGACGCTGGAGCCTCAACGTTCGCTCGTACAGATCAGCACTAGGATCTATACCAGGTTTGCCCGTTCAGCCCGAGCGGTCAATGTGTACTCTCACGATGAACGACCACGTCTTCGTTCTTTTGGAAGACCCTGCCGCTCCAACACGTGCAGACGTTCTAGCAGCTGTTCAGAATACCGCAAGCCAAGGCGATGATGGTCGCATGTTACAGTCGATAATACATCCATCTCATTACCGCACTACTTTCCTTACTCTCCGGCCACCTGGTGGATTGGAGCAGCTGTTCAGTCAGCTCAAGGCACGTTGGGTACCAGTCAGACAAAGCAGTGGTTCTTCGTCGCAGCGCGGACAAGGTTCAGCCCAGCAACTCTCTGTTGAAGGACTTGTCTTCGCCATTGGTAACGACTGGCTTGTGCGCGTGGGCAACGTCATACTCGCTGGTGGTTCAGTGAAGGGTATGTTGTTGGAGGTCGGTGTCACGATGCCATCCAGATCCAGCCACTTACTTATATCAACTATTAGGCTGAATATCTCCCACTCCCAGTTCTGCACTCACAGGCTGCAGATGGTACCTCAGAACTGCTATCTAATCTACTTTTATCGGTTCTTCCGAACATACGGGATGCTAAAACAGTCGCTGTAGCAGTCAGCGATTCCCAATGGGAAGAAGTACTCTGGGATCGTGAAGAAGAGGAAAGGTCAGGGAAGGGAAAGGAACTCCCAGAGGACCCAGATGATATCTTCGTGACGGGCCACGAGGGGCTTCCGGGGCAAAGAAGGGGTGACTGGGTTGGTGTCGAGCGGGATCGTAGATCTGCATTCTTGATCATTGGCGCGTTGAGGTCGGAGGGGATACTCTGAGCCCACCTGTATGAATGGTGTTCGTCGTCCGTACTTGAAGTAAATAATCATTGTGATGCTACTTGGGCCCCTGGAACATAAGTGAGCTCCCACTCGCTAATACTTGTCCGAAAATTGATGACTCCCTCCAATCGGCAAACCGCAAACTTGATGACTTGTTGGCCGTTTCTATCTCACCCGGCTCACTACAAGACTATGTCATGGCAGTGCTACTATTTTCATGCTGGTGTTCGACGACCCCCCTGCCGCTCCAATAAACTTGGACACTCCCGTTCTCTTTCTACTGCTCTCCACTTCTATCAGAATCGCCAGTTGGACCTCTATGCTGCAAAAGAAGCACACAGGCTCACCCTACGACAGCTTGTAAGGATACCTACGACAGCCCGTCATTCTACGCACGCTAACCCAAGTCATTAGGTCTTCTTCGGTCGGCAAATGGACGAGGACCGACTAATCAAGGCACGACTTGTCTCTCCATGCCACCCTCAGAGCTCAAGCTGAACGGTTTCTTCAGAGCGCCAACTATGTTCGCACAGAACTGCCAGTACGAATCGCACATAGGATCAGAGACCTACAAGCTCTTCCCTACGTGGTGGTCACTCAAGAGGGAGTGGCCAGGGTCTACGAGGTGAGCAAATCCAGCGCACTCCTCAATAGCGTACACCGGTGCATCGTTTCTTTGCAGTTGTATTGGTCTGCCTTCGAGAAGTACCTGCAGCCAGCTACCGCATCTCCCAGTACTGACCCGTGCAAAGATTCCGACGCTTTCCCCAAGTCACTAACCTATCGGAAAACGAAATATTCTGTGAATTTCTGCAAAATATCTTAGATGAGCAGTGCGTTTACATCTGCCAGATTATCTTGTGTCTGACCTCCATGACAGTGCCCCTGTGATCCCAAGCCTCTCCCTTGGACTGTCTCTCGCATCTCCTCACCTCCCTCCAGACTCACTCGACTCTTTCATGCGTCGAATGCTGGTTTCCCGTATATCAAGACGCGTACTTGCTGAGCATCATGTCGCTTTGACGAAATCACTCGGAAAGAACTCGTTTAACTCGCACGAAGATCCGCACGTCGGCATCATATACACCGCACTGAACCTGAAAGCTAGCATTGACAAATGCGTGAAGCTCCTTCGAAAGCGACCACGAAACGCGGTGAACGACAAGGAAGAGAGTTTATTTAACAGAGGATGGCCAGAGGTCATTGTCGATGGACACTTGGACGCAAAGTTCGCGTACATACGCGAGCATTTGGAGTAAGCATGCTCTGATCTTCAGTCATGCTAAAGAATGGCTGAACCCCACACAGATACATCTTGTTTGAACTGTTGAAAAATGTAGGTTCCATCTGATTTGTCGATCCACTACTGCACATACCTGTCCATTTCCATAGGCGATGCGAGCCACTTGGTTTAAACACCGGGATGCGGCAACTTTGCCACCTATCTGTGCCACCATCGTGGCTGGAGAGAATGATGTCGGTGTGAGGATATCGGATCAGGGTGAGGATACCTGTCCTGGACATACGATCACTTTCTTGTTTCTTACGTTCTGCAGGAGGTGGCTTGTTTTCGGCTCCCATCCAGTCGGCTTCCGATTTGTTCTCATTTTCCCACATCCGCAATGCAACGAGGATGGATGACAACCGCCTTGGAGCTCTGAGAACTGCGAGTTCAAGAGGCGTGAAAGCTACGGTTGCCGAACAGGTCGGAGGGTTGCAAGCGAATGAAACAGAACGTGTCCAAGTTGGAAAGGATCCTGAGAGAGAAGCTGGTATTGCACCACATCAACGAATAGGCCTGGGGCTGCCTATGAGCAACATTTTCGCCACGTGGGTCATTGTTCAACCTTTCAGTTTGTCGCGATCTGGGTTCACGGTGTGCTGGACAGGTACTTTGGAGGCTCCCTTGAGTTGGTATCTTTGGACGAGTGGGGTGAGTGACGTTCACTTTGTTCCAATCGTCAAGGACACTGAGATGCTTCCCGTAGGAACTGATGTATTCTTGAGGCTACCGAAGCTGGTGAGCGGTACTTGTTGATCTTCAGTCGGCATCAGCTAAGCATGACGCAGGGAACAAATTTAGAGGGGATCGAGGTGTAGGGTGACATGACACCTGTGTTTTTGTTATCAGGGAGGAACGAACTGCCAATATATGGTAGCATGATCATATGACTCTGAATGCTAGTGATCAGCTGGGTACGCCGTGATGATGTGTATGAGTTGGGAATGAACGGTTGTCTCTTGGAAAGTGCCAACTTGTGTGCTACTACTACAACAATCACTGGTATTTGAAGTCAACTGACAGCTAAGTTGTGCCGCAGCCGAAGGTACCAATGAGTACAAATACGTCACACTCAAGTCACATAGCACACCATGTCGGCCCACTGAATGGGCGTCCTATCTTTTGCCAGCGGTCCCCGTCCTTTCTCCCAAATTTCTTGTTCGATGATCTTTTCCTCGTTCCGCCAACAGTCACGACACCCGCAAAATGAGTGAACACTACATCCCACCACCACCTTACGAGCTCTCTCTCCAACGCGACCAGAGAATCAGCGAGGAGTTACAAGAGCTAGAGCTCTCAAAGAGGCGCCCAACCGAGGGTGAAGAAGATAGTGGAGAATGGGGAGATAATAAAGATTCAAAGGTTCTTGATCAGAAGGCATCGATGGAGGTCATTGTGAAGCCCCTCCGCGTCCAGAAGCGTCCCGCAGCATCGAACAACGCTGCGGTTCGTGGTCCCCGGCCTCTCCCCCAAAGACCTCCAGATGCCGGCCTACGTAGCCTACAAGGGCAAGGAAACAGGCCCAGATGCAAACCCATGCCGGAGACCAAAGCACAAGAAACAGAACAAAATCATATGGGGGAGACATACTCTTTGGCACCTCCCTCATTCTCCGCCATAGGTCCCCCTCTTGTTGGACCACCTTATGAACGGAGTATGCTTCATCCAAATACGTCTGCTGCACCTTCTCTCCTGAATAGCCCTCTCCAACCGTCGTTTGATGCGTCTCGTCAAAGCCACACCAATCACTGGCCATTATCTCGGTACTCTCTCCCAGAGCCCCGCACAGAGACATCATTCAGACGTACTTCTCATGCGCCCTTGCAATCCACGTCCAGCTCAATCCCGCCCCGGGACAGAAATTTTGCAATGCGACTAGCATTCGACCCTTCAGTGGCATATTCCAATTTCCAAGCAGATGCCGTGACAGAGACACGGGAAATGGGTGCAACCGCCCTCTATAGGTGAGTTGACCGACGATATAGGAGACTGATCTTCTGACAGACAGACATCATCAGTTCCGCAGTATCGTCACATCTAGATCCAGGATCACGTCAATCACACATGTAAGCTTCCACCCATCGATCTGTCGAGCCCCTCTTTTTCTCATCCACCGAGAAAGGAGGCCTGCCAACAGATACGCTACTTATGCACGATCTTCGACAACTATATCAATAACCACTGCGATCCCTACATCAGAAAGGGCTGATATATCACCAACTCGTTCTCTTTCACCTTTCTTAATCGATCCTTCACCTTCTTACCCCCATACCCCCAAACTCAGATCGGGGAGCGGATATGAGTACAGATGGGCCACGTCAGAATCCGATATCACAAGAAATTTATACCGCCGTGATTGATTTTTTTTTTGAATTCTTATTGTCTGAGCTTTTTGTTGTTGTTGTATCCTGGGTGTACGCCTCCGACGTCTGGATGTACGCTGAGCGACCCTTGAAGCTTTAGTACCGTATATCCTGTACGTGGCAGTCATAATACGATCATATGTGTAGCGTTTTCGCATGTGCTTGATGAAGTTGTACGTTCAAGGGGAGTTTCCATCGCAACTCAACAATTTACCTTGGGCCAGCCAGGCACGTGATGGTTCACCATTGATTGACTGCGATAGCCTTCAGCCCATTGATTGCACTATGCAACGCTCAAGCACTAGCAGTCGATCCTCCACTGCTACGAGCTCGGACAAATCTAAACCTGCAGATTATGTGTACTTTGAGCGCAGTCCGGCTGGCTTCTCGGATGACGCCGTTCCTCGCGCCAAGGCCGCTCAGCTCAAGCTTGAGCACTTCTACAAGGTTGCTGTCGATGCCGCGATCGAGCGAAACGCTAGGCAAGTATTGTTACGAGGGTACGAACGTATGCAACAGACTGATGGTGCACTTGTCAGACGCGTAGAGTTGGAAAGGAAGCTCCAGGCGGACGTCATGATGTCCGAGGAAAGAAAGCTTCGCCATTTGCAACAACTGGGAAGGAAGGAATCAACGTTTCTCCGCCTTCGCAGGACGCGATTGGGCCTAGATGACTTCAGGACAGTCAAAGTTATCGGCAAGGGCGCGTTTGGTGAAGTAAGTGCCTGCATGGGATTGTGCATCGTGGTTCTCAACGCAATGATGCATGCGTAGGTCCGTCTCGTTCAAAAGTCGGATACAGGTAAGATATACGCGATGAAGACCCTGAAGAAAGATGAAATGTTGAAAAAGGACCAGGTGCGTCGCGTCGTTGGTGGCAGTTATGCATGACCTGAGCTACACACGTGACCGTTTAGCTGGCTCACGTCCGCGCTGAGCGCGACGTTCTCGCAGAGTCGAACTCCCCCTGGGTCGTGCAACTGTTTTATTCGTTCCAGGATGCCCAGACTCTGTATTTGGTTATGGAGTTTTTGCCTGGTGGCGATCTCATGACTATGCTAATCAAGTATGACACCTTTTCGGAAGATGTTACTCGGTTCTACATAGCTGAGTGTGCCCTCGCCATCGAGGCCGTGCATAAGCTTGGTTTCATCCACAGGTACGGTCCTCCCATGTAGTATTTGAGTTTTGTTAATCAAGTTTCCCAGAGACATCAAACCCGACAACATCCTCATAGATAAGGATGGACACATCAAACTATCTGATTTCGGTCTCTCGACAGGCTTCCATAAACAACATGATTCCAGTTACTATCAAAGGCTACTGGATTCAGCAAACAGCGTACAGCCGCCCACTGCTGCAGCGAGGAACAGTGTCATGGTGAACGCGATACACCTTACGATGTCCAGCCAGGACCAGATTGCTACCTGGAAAGCTAACCGACGGAAGTTGGTATGTATGGCCTCGTTCGACACGACTATCCGTGAATGATACGCTTCGCTAGGCATATTCCACTGTTGGCACACCAGACTACATCGCTCCTGAAATCTTCCAGCAAAAAGGATACGGCAACGAGTGTGACTGGTGGTCGCTAGGTGCAATCATGTTCGAATGCTTGGTCGGGTATCCTCCTTTCTGCTCAGAGTCAACGCACGAAACATACCAAAAAATCATGCAATGGCAGCATTATCTCGCGTTCCCGGATGATGTGCACTTGAGCCGTGAAGCCGAGGACCTCGTTCGTCGGTAAGTAGTGCGTTTTCTTTGCTGTGAACCTGTATTGACAAATGTCCAGCCTCATGACCTCACCAGACCGCCGAATGAATGCAGATCAAATCAAGAACCACCCGTTTTTCTGTGGGGTTGATTGGGATGCCATACGCTTCATTGATGCACCTTTTGTGCCGAACTTGCGGTCAATAACCGACACTTCTTACTTCCCCACCGATGAAATCGACCAAAGTCCTGCGGAGGCTTCCGTCGCTAGTGCTGGTGGTGCACAGGACGACCTTGCTTTTCTTGGGTATGTTGACTGCTGTCTTGGATTGATCCGGACTGATGACCCGCTCAGGTATACCTTCAAGCGGTTTACTATATCGTCTCAGGCTTTCTGAATTATCTAGCTGCTGTGCAGCGGTTTCCCTGTGTTTTTAAAGGGCTGAGCTGCTGGTGATAGGAATTGCAGCACCACACCCTTGTTCAATAGGTCGTGTAGTCGCTGTCCCGTTGTTCTTCGTCTTTACAGCTTGAAGTATATTTATTTTCATAATACAGCCCAGTCGATTTTCCTTTTTCAGTAAATTGTGAACAAGTCTCTGCATCACAAAAATTGCAGACTTAAGACATCATTAGACATACCTATATCGTGATGTGTCTGCGGTATATCTATAGTGTCGTGGCTGTCGTATATGTCGTATTTATGGTAGGTCATGTCTAGTAATCCTAGCAATCGTTTTTGCAGATAGTGGCGCTGAATTTCAGCTCGTAACGCTATTTTCAGCTTGCGGTTTTTTCCTTATAGACGGTAACACTTTTTTCAGATACTAGTCGCTACATCCAGACATATTCAGATAGTTTAAGACACTGCCCCTCAGGTAGACATATGCAGACACTTAATGTATTGGATTACCATTCATAGACACAATAAGACAGCGTACGATTACAAGTGTCTGCAGTTAACTGATTCCAGCAATGAATACGGAGCATGGGTTATGGGGCAGAGAACGAGCCGACTGAGACTAAGGCCATGCAAGGAGAAATTGACGGTTGACGACATGCCGATGTAATTGATGGAGCGAGACCAATCGAAGGCCGATATTGAGCGGTCTGAACTGAGTAGTGCGAGGAGAAATTGATCGCGGGAAACGTGACGGTGCGGATTGATGGAGCGAGACCGATCGGAGGCCTGTCTGAGACTGAGCAATGCGAGAAAGAATCGATGGTTGATGATTTGACGATGCAAATTGATGTGAGGCTGACCATAGGCCGAAATTGACTTGATCGAGACAGAGTAATGCGAGAAGTAATGATTGAGGATAGACGGGTGACGACGATTTGATGCGAGGCCGATATTGAGCTGACTGGGACGAAACCGGTGGCAACAATGGGCTGTGATGTCGAATGAGAACTTCACTATAATGAAAACGACTCACCTTACCAGCCCGGCATTACTTTCTACCCTTCCTACTACGGCTCACCCTTTTCTGCTTTTGTGGCTTGCGAGCGCCTGAATCCTTGGCAGTGTTCGTCTCATTGTCATCCGAGTCTGAACTGACCTTCTTTCCTTTCTGTACCCGGCGTTTTCCCTTCAAGGTGACCGTTTCCCTATCCTCGTCGAGGTCTGATAGCTCCGAGCCGCTTGGTACAAGACCACTAGACTTCAGACATGATGGACCAGGTGAGACTTCACGATGTCTAACAGGAGACAATGGTGTGGGTGAAGGCGGAGGTGGTGACAATGCTGGTGGTGATGATTCACGTTGCTGCGGTAGGAACGATGCTGGTGGTGACACTTCACGTTGCAGCAGTGGTGACGATCGCGGAGGGGTAATAACAGTGGGTGATCGTTCACGTCGCTCAGAGTCCGCCGAAGATTTGCTACCAGACGCTGTGGAAGAAGCACGTGCTGCTGCTTGAGCACGCATCTTTGCCAAGAATGGGTCTGAGTCGGGGTTCCTGTGGTTGTGATTACCGTCTGAGTGGTTCTCCGAACCTGCATCTCGACCGTTTTCGTGTCTGAATAGAACGCTGCACAATGTGTAAAGTAATTAGCATACCGATGAACCTAAGATAAAACTTACACATTGTGATGCCT